>JACCHZ010000027.1:0-49026 GCA_018907045.1 Wiebesia pumilae
TTGGTCGCTCCTCACCATCAAACTCGTGTCAAGATTTGCAAAAAAGTAAGTACACTTTCTTCCACTAGGCGGCGAAAGAAAAGCGAAGGAAGGAAATCCTTCCTTAATGCATAAGAAGGCAAGGCTACTAGTATCAGGATCGATTCGGGTTGCAGCGTTCTACCGGGACAGTCTCTGGATACAGCAACCAAGCCTAGAGGCTCCAGCTCTATACTGGCAGTCTACTAACTCTCTCTTTTGAACGTAGAGTAACTCGTTGAAGTGAGTAATGTCCTTTGACATGCTCGAACGCGAACTCGGTCGCTTGTGTTTCAGCCGGCTTGTTGTAGCGAATATTATACATTAACGTACTCGAACGCGAGTCTGTCAGGAACATAAATACAAAGAATCATCGCCGCTAATGAGTAAATCGTTACCGTTTTTAAACATTTAAATTTTCTTCATGTTTGTACTTATAAGCTCCGCCGTAACTTGTATACAAATTAATCGTCGAATACCGACAATTATAAACGGAAGCGTGCCGTGAAAGAAAACCATAAAATTCAAAAGATTAAAATGATTAGTACGTATAAGATTTAAGTGGAATAAATTAGTTTAATCTTAACATCAAAATAACGCCATCTTTATTTCACCTCGTCTCATCGTGCCTCCTCCCAATACAAAGCTGGTCCGACGTCCAAGTCGGGACAGCCAAGAAATGCGAGAGACTGAGCCGCCGCTAGAAGGACAGGTAAAATCGTTATAGGGTGTCCGTGAAGGATCTCGAAGAAAATAGTTATTTGATAGTTTAAGCAGCATAGTATAAATAACCAAGTAAAAAATTACATAGTGCTCTAACAGGGATACGAAGTACTTTTAAATCGTTAATCTTTTTATTTTTGTTAAATTATGTAAATGTCATAACAAAACTATGCGAAGATTAACTTAAATTAACAAGAAATGCAATCATAAAAACTAAAAATATTTTTCTCTATTTCGAATAACTCTTTAATTAATTTACCTACTCCATTATATATGTCTATTTGATAAAATGTTGGTTCTTTATTATATTTAGCCATACAAATTATAATAGGCTTGTTTTTATTCATACATTATACTGCAAATATTAATGTAGCTTTTAATAGTGTAGTTGGCATTGTCGAAGATGTAAATTGTGGTTAATTATTACGATTAATGCATGTAAATGGAACATTAATATTTTCTTTTGTATGTTTATACGCATTGGACGAAATCTTTATTAAAATATTTTTAAATCAACTAATCCTTGAAATATTGGAGTTAATATTTTTTTAGTACCATTAATAACTGCATTTATAACGCATGTTTTACCATGAGAACACACATCATTTTGTGGAGCTACAGTAATTACTAATTTATTATCATCTATTCTATATATTGGAAATTAAATAGTTTCATGACTATGGAGGGAGATATTCTCTAAATAGTACTACATCTAATCGATTTTATTTATTTAATTTTGCTATTGTTTTTATTGTACTAATTTTACGTAATCATTTATTAAATCAGTAATACTACAGGAAGTAAGTTCATCTATTTCTATAGTTAACTAGATATTTTTAAAAAATTCCATTTATTCTCTATTATTCAATTAAAAACTTACTCGGAAAACTTATTTCATTTTTTAACTAATATTCTTAATTTTAATATGCTTATTATTTTCTTATATGTAAAAGGTTCCAGAAAATTTCAGTAAACTAATCCAATAATTATTCCAATACATATTTATCCAGAATTATACTTTTTATTTACTTTTTACGATGTATTCCTAACAAATTAGGAGTTTTTACTTTGTAATATTTTAATCTTATTATTTATTCCTTATATATCACATTATAAAATGAAAGTATTTAAATTCAAATCGATCAAATCATATAATGATTTGTAGCACTATTCAAAATCTTAATTTAAACAGGCGCCAAACATATTGAAGCATCTTATGCAATTATTAGTAAAATTGCATTCATTCTATATTTTTCTTTATGTTTACAATATCATAAAATCCAATAATTACTAATTTTTATTACAAATAATTAATAAAATGAAAAAATTTAAATACTATTAGTTTCGATCTAATTTAAGATATTAATTTATCCATAAAATATATATATATATATATATATATATATATAATTATAAATCTGTATTACTATACAACATGAAATTATATTAATTATGAAGCTTAAAAAATAATATATTATTCTTTTAATCCCAGATAAAAATATAAAAATTATTAAAATTTTTCGTAAAAAACTCTTTCAAATTATATATTATTTCATTATATCGAATTCGAAGTTGGGTTCCTGAAACCCTTAATACCATAAAAATTGAAAATATAAAAACAAAAGAAACTTTTAAACTATCTAAATTTCTTACAAATAATAAAATGTTAATAATATTCTTAAAAATAACATTATAATACGTTAAATCTAATAATAAACTACTTAATAATAATTAATTATTTGTATATAAATTCTAAACATTTAGCACTAATATGCTAAAGTAATCAATTTATTTTAAATTATATTTATTTAAATACTAATAATGTAAATAATAGATCTTTTCATACAAAATAATTTTTTTATATTAAATATTGAATCCGAATTGGTGCACGCCGTTTTAAACTCATATCATGTAAGTTTTAAAGCCGAACAGACTTATTTAAGCTATTTACTCAAATAAATAACTTAATTCTACATCGAGGTCGCAAATTTTTTTATTAATTAACTCTAAAAATTTATGCTGTTACTTCTGAGGTAATTTATTTTTTTCGTTAATAATGAATAATAATAATAATTAAAATAATTTTTATTGACATAAATTTATAAAGAAAAATTTACTAAATTTTCTAATTATCCCTAATTAAATAATAAATAAATTCATAAATTATAAAAAAAAATTATAAAAAAATTAAAATAACATTTATCATAAATTTCTATAAGATCTTCTCGACTTTTAATTACTCTTAGAAATATTTACTTAAAATTCAAATATTAATTAAATTGAGATAGATTTTATTTCGTTAAATTCTTTATTGCAGGTTCTAACTAATTAAAAATTTATAAAATTTACTAATAAATTTTCCCTCAAATTAATTTACTAATAAATTTTCCCTCAAATTAATTTACTAATAAATTTTCCCTCAAATTAATTTAAAAATTAATTTTTTAATAAAAAGTGTAATTCATTATACCTCTTAAATATAGCTATATACTGATCTAAATTATTTTACAAAAATATTATAATTTAAAAATTATAATATAGAAAATTTTAAATTATTCTTTAAAGAAGATTTTTAAAATGAACATACATAAGCTATATTAAGTTATTCCTATCGTGGCTTATCAATTATGAGACAAATTCCTCTATGTAGTTAATATACGGCTATAATTCTTAATTTTAAAAATTATTTGACTACACTTTTAAATCTTTTTATTCAAATAATAAAATATGTAATCTTAATTTTTATAAAGATTCTTTTCATAATGATATGATAAATATAATAATTTACAAAATTATTAATATCTGTTAAATATTATCTAAAAAATGAATATCTGTATTTTTTAATTTTATTTTTCATATAAAAGAAATATAATTAATTAATTATTTTAATATAATTTTGTATTATTTATTTAACTGATATTACTAGCACAAATATTATTAATACTATAAAAATTTAAATCTGTAAATTATTACAGTAATAATTTTATTATTAATTATTTAATCTAATAAACTTTTATTTAATATGCTTATAACTCTTTATTTCAATTGAATAAATGTCAATATTAGTTTAATTAAAATGATTTAAAATTTATTATAAAATTTAAAAAAAGGTATACTATTATCATTTTCTGTAAAAAAATATTTTTTCATTATTTTTAAATTATGAATCTAATAATTTAAATAATTTTATCTTTAATAGAAAAAATTTAATATTATAATTAAATATTTTTGGATCACGAACCCAAACACTTATATAAGTTGATTTTTCTTATTTAATTAATATAATGCTCCTAAAATAATATTATTTTCAATAATTATTTATAAATATATCCCGTACGATTCAATAATTTGAAAATTATTAATTCAACATTATATTAATTCAATATTATATTATATTTTATTTAATAAACATCACACCCCAAAAATAATATTAATTTTAATTACTATTTATAATTAATTTAATAAATGGAAATTTATAAATAAAATATTATTTTATTTATAAATTTATTATAAATTTATTATAAATTTATATAAATAGATTTATTTTATTTAATTAATATCATATCCCTGAAATAATATTAATTTCAATTATATATATATTACGGAGAGAGAGAGAGAGAGAGAGAGAGTCGCATTTAACATATATGGGCATAATATGTGTGAATATAAAAGCACTTCCTCTCTTGTAGTAATGTTTGACTCTGAAATTTTTTTTAGCTCACCGACTGATATGTACAAGTTAGAAATATCTGGAAATTAATTTGAAATTGGAATTTGATAATTAATTTAATTTAATTTGTTTAAAATTTAATAATTCAATATTTTGAATTATTTATTATTTATTAAACAATAATATTAATTAAATAATTTATTATTTAATTAATATTATATCTTCAAAAATAATATATTAATTTTTTTATTCATAAATATATATATATATTTGAAAATATATATTGTTTATTTTTTTTTATTACATACATTAAAGCTAGACTGCAACAAAGTATTGACGATAATAGACAGATAATATAAATTATATGTGATGTTTTAGAAAATTAAAAAAAAAGAAAAAGTTTTACGGAAAGTAAGGACCATAACCGAAGAATATTCCTCACATATAAAAAATGATTAAAAATATTAAAAATATGATCATGGTACGGTCGTCAATGCAGAATTATCATAAATCAGTGGAATAATTAAGAAATATCTCAGAGAAATACAAAGATTAATGTATCCCAGGCTATTTTCAGATGGACAAACAAGGAAACATACCGAGGTGTACCTCACAGATTTTCTTAATATTGTGATACGTTGTAGATTATCAGAAAATATTATACGGATGTTTTTTTATGCGATTTAACTGGTAAAATTACCCTTAAAGTTTATCCTCGAAAATCGTTGTTTTTAATATGTCATAAACGAATTAAAATTTTAGAATAAAACCAACGCCAATTTATTTCTTTTGAAAAAACACTTATGTGGAAAATGCTTTTACTCTAAGGGGTTGCATCCCCTATTTTTTATAAGGGTAAATATGACTTTTTTTCTTCAGATTTTTTTAATTTATCGAATTTCATAAAAGTTCATTTTATGATAAACAATATTGAGATGTAAAGTTGACGTGTCTGGAATTTTTAAAAAATAAACATATTCAAAGGAGTAACTACCCCCAACTAGAGTTTCCAGAAATGAACCTTAATATAAAAATGTATAAGAAAAATATTTGTACGTAATTATACGACTATTTAAGGGTAAAAAACAGTCTTATAGTTCACTCTTGAAAAATCATTTTTTTAATTTAAAAAAAACAACTTTCTAGTGTGTATTTGAAGAGTGCTTTTCACGTCTTAAATCGCCAAGTTAGTATATAAAAAAACACCCTTCTAATATTTCTTTATATGCTACAACATATCACAATATCAAGAAAATCGTTGAGATACACTTCGGAATATTTCCTTGTAAGTATTTCACAAGGATAACAGTTAAAAACGTTAATGTACAAATATACACAGGAAGTTATAAGATTTTAAGAAATTAAAGAAACATATAAAAGAGGCATGATAAACATAAACAAAAATAAGATAAAAATTGTAATTATAATATAAAAAATATTTTTTGTAATTTATAAAATAAAGCAAATTTTACAATAATGTAATTATTGACTTTTATTATAATATTGTTATATGTATATAATAAATTGTACCACAAATATAAAATAAAAAAAGGAAAACAATTGTAATGGATGCATGCTTACACACAATAATGTGACGAACTAAACCGTCATAAGTCATATACATGTCACTGTTTATATGCAGTGATAATATTTTTTCTTATTTATAAAATAATTGAAATTAACATTGATCATTTTCTAATAAAACATAATTTTTAAGAATATTTATTATGATTCATTTATTATATTAGTTACTTAGTGACAAGAGCTATTAATGATATAAGATAATCTGACATTGTTTACTCAATAATTCACATCATTTTACACTATTAATTAAAAACTTTAAAAACGGAATAAAATTCATTGTTAAGAAAAACATCGATTATAATAGATGAAAATGAAAATGCATGAATGTTTTCAATAATTTTTAAAGTTTCTATAGATTATATGGGAATGTATTAATTGATTTGTATTATTGATTTATTTTAAAATAATTTATTCGATAGATATAATTCAAAACGTATTAAATTTTTATATAAAAACTTTATCTTGTTGTTAATAAACTAGTTTAATATCTTTTAAGAGTTATTTGCACTACTATATTGTAAATATTTACAATAAAAATATATCTTGCCTTCTTATTGTGAGTGAAATATTTTACATATATAATATAATAGTTTTATACCTAGTATAATAATACAATTCAATTAAAATTTATATTTATTTCAAAGTTTCTCTTTTTATTTTTGTTCTGGATTTTTTTTTGTTATAACTACTTAGAACGATTTGAATTAATTTGATTATTATATCATTTTCAAATATAAATAATTTCTTTTTGAAAAAATGACAGCGATTAAAATTATGATAAATATATTATATTATATATGATAGATATAATATATAATAAGATTAAATAATAATGTTATTAAATAATAATTAAATTACTTTTAATAATGACTACATTTAAAGTAAAATTATATTCTAATTATGTTTAAGTAATTTTACCTTTTAAAATACGATATTCAAAATTTATAATGTTGCAAAAAAAAAATTTTAATTTAAGGTTCGAGTTAATGTATATTTGAGCCTATTATAAGTTGCATAAGTGCCATTTAAATTTCGTAAAAGAATTCTAAATTTGTATAGAAAAATTATTACCAAGACGATAATATTTAATACATTATTTCATTTTTAGTTTCGTTACATTCAAGAAGAATATGTTTTATTATGATATTATTATAGTATAATTTTACAATCACTATTATTTCAATATTAGTTTCAATATCTTTATCAGTTTTGGTACGAATGTTTTTATGGATTTTTCATAATTATGTAGATAAAGAACAATAAATTCCAACTAAAAAGTTTACATTTAATTACACCAAATATGAACTAAATATATAAAAATATTAATATCTTACAGTAATTGTTTAAAATATTTTAAATTTTGTGTAAACTTTCCGTGAAAATCAAATATATTAAATATTATCTATAAAAATTTATGTAGAAATACATAAAAATGTGTTAGACATATTGATTTTTATTTCCATAATATTGTTAGATATAATTATTAATTATAATATTTCTTAGTTATATTTTTAGATTTGAATATTACCAATTGCCTATTTAAAAAATTTAAACTATTTATTACTATTCATAATAATGGCAAAGCATTTACTGATTACTATCTTCTCTTTTTTTAGTAAACAAAATTTTCAGATCATAAGGGTTGTGATTCCAGGGCCGTATGCGCGCGCACCCCTGTCCTTCACAAGCTTATAATCGAACGGGGAGTATTCTGCTTCGTCCTAAACTCAGTAAGTGAGATAAATTAAAATTATAAAATATTTATAGAAATTTGCATATTACAGAAAATAATTATTAATTCTGTACTGTGGACTAGTAAGCAAAATGGGTTGTTTTACTACTTGGCAAATATTACGTATAAATATTAATATACATCGAATTTCATTTTTATGAGGTTATTATAAAACGTAATATACAGAATTCAATCATCATTAGTCATATTATGAGTTTACGTTTTATTTCACATAGAAATTTGTAAGTATTAGGTAATTAATTAAATTTTCAAGTTTACTCAATTTAGAATATTTGTTATTTAATACAAATTATATTAATTTATTATATAAAAAAGTTTAATAATTTATGATTAAATAATAAATAAGTATTTTATTTTAGTTTTATATATTATATTTATTTTTTCTACTAAAAAAACCAAATTGAATTAATACGATGTATTTGCTCTTTCCAAATATATATTCAGTTTTTAAAAATTAAAATAGACGTGTTACTGTATTCAAACTGTCATTGACAAATATTTTATTAACAATAATTAAAATGATTGGTTAGATTTTTCATTGTATAAGCTAAATTAAATTTTTGTTTGTGTATTCGTAAACGTTTACGCGCACGCGCACGCGTGTGCGTGCCTGATATACTGAGGTTATAACATCATTAATCATACAGAAGCTGCGTCAGGAAAAGTACTACTTTTATAATATAATCAGCGAATTAAATAAAAAAAATTATTTAATAATCTTACTTGTTAAAAAAAGCTTTTTTTGGTATATAAATAAAAACTAAAGTGTTTTAGAAAAATTAAATTTTTTAATGTTTAATAATTATTTTTTCTCAAATTAGTAGCATATATAGTTAGAAAATTTTGGAAACTAACTCATTAAAGATTTCAATATTTTAGAATATTGAATAAAATGTTACCACTAATTAACTACCTAAAATTGAAAATTCATGTAAAGGAAAAAAAAAATTTTAGTTAGATTTGGTTGATTTTGGTTTCTATAAAAAATTTAATTAAATTGATTTTTTTGAATAAAGGCTAATTTTTTTCATGCATAGTTACTTAAATTATAATTAAGTTATAATTAAGATTTATACCTTTAAAAGAACTTTTTATATTAATATATTTATATTTATTTTATCTTATTAAATATAATAATAAATTTAATGTACTAGAAATTTTTGAATAATACTTGATAGATATAATAAAAAATATATTGATATTTGTTTTTTAAATTTTATTTTTAATTTTAATAACTAATTTGTTATAAATTTACCTTTATAGGTATTAAAAGAGAAATATTTTTTCTCCATTGGGTTAATACTCATAATTTTACTAATTTTTATATTCTCATTTGAAATATTCATAAATTAATTACCTGTAGTAAGTTATTTTCTTATAGATTATTTTAAGTTGTATTAGAAAAAAATTATTTGATTAATGAATTGAAAAATATTTACTCTATGATTTGTTTTTTACATTAAAGAATATAATTTTATTACTGTTCCATTGAGTGCTACATTTCTATAAAACGTAACATATGAGAATAATATTAAAAAAAATAAAATATAATTAATAAATTATGAAGTATAGGTTTTTAGAAAATATGTACAGTGAAATTATAACTTTGATTTATATTAAATTACACATACATGAAAGTATATCATAATAATTATACATTTATACTTATATAAAAAAAATTTGATTCTTATAAAAATACTCTTATTTATTAATTATTAACAAATTGTCATTTTTACTTTAAATGTAATATATCTTTTTATTATATTTGTATGTAAAGTTTAATTTTATGTTTTACTTATAATCAATTACTATTGAGATTGTAGAATGTGTTTAGCATTCTAGCTAGATTATCAGAAATCAACCAGTGGCATATACCTTAAACATTTAAGCAACGTGAAATAACAAATTTAATCATTTCTTGTTTGGACAAAAAATTATAAAATTTTAGGGTTTTATTCAACTATTAAGCGTTCACTTTATTTAAGCATTTAAAAAATGTCAATCTTTATTTATATTATCCATAGTAAATTTGTTTATTTACTAGCAATTTATTTGAATGTTGTAATATATAATATAATTATAATATATTTAAAGTTAAAATGAATATATTATAATAATTAGAATTTTAAAAGCTTAGATAAATAATTTAATACTTTAGATTAAAAATTCAAGTATATTTTAACAGATTCAAATTGACATATTTTATCATTAAATGTAAAAGTATTCGTTTGTAACTAATTTATTTGGTTTTAGAATTAAAATAATGCTTTTGTTTATTGAAATGTTCGAGAGAGAGAGAGAGAGATAAGTATGTGATAGTACTACTTATCGTAGATTTTAGGTAGGTTTTATGAAGTGGTTCAGTGCTTCGATGGTTCTCTATTGGCTCATTCTCTGTAGTAGTGTGCGTCGTCCGTTTCCTTTCCTATGACCGTCGATTCGATCCTTGGCCGAATGAATCTGCTTTTGCATATCTCCATCCAAAGTGGATGACGGAGGGCTCACCCATCCAAGGGGGCAACAATCCCAACTTGATGTTTTTACCTTTATTTATATATCTTGAATTATTTTTTAGAAGAGGTCACTATGCTCTCCTTGTAGTTCGTTGCATCGATGATTGAAGTTGCAGATTCTGAATTGTCAGTTGTTTGACTTCTTGTCGCATTACTTACTTCTTCAATTGATGAGATGAACTTAATTTGAGCGATTGCAATTCTTGTATTACAACTGCTAATGTTGCAGACGAAGTGCTTATACCAAAAATATGTGGGATGATCGTAGCGTCAAGTCTTTGAAAGGTGAACTACCTAGTCTGCGTACGTGACAGTACATTTAAAAATTTGAAGATACTTTTTTCGTGAAACTTTTCTTTATAAAACAACTGTTTATTTCGTATTTATTTACAAATTATAAATCATAAATAAATTTTTTTTTAAATTAATCTAATATATATTAAGAATTACTATTATATCATGTAAACATAAGTCAATTAAGAAAAAGACTAGCAATACTATTCACTATCATTTATCTCATTATGAATATAGTAATTCAACAGAAATTAATTTTTTTTTGTTGTATATTATATTATATTATATTATATATGTATATTATATTACAGTTTTGTATTAATTATCGTGAGAATATTGAATAATTTTTTCATTAAAAGGAAAAATAGGAAGGTTTCCTATTTTAACCCCAAAAAGTTTTCCATTTTTCTTAGAACATTAAGTATGTTCCATTTTTATATAAAACACCCACACGATAATTTCGTTTAATTTTCTATTAATTTTTTTTAAATATACATGTATATAAAAAATTGTTTTTATTTTAGTTTTAATTGTATTTAATTTAACTTTGAAACATAATTATATTAATCTTATAAAATATATTATATTTTGTATATATAATTATTAGAAATTTAACATTAAATATTTCAAATTTATATGAAATTCATCTAAAACTTGAATATAAAATTCAAATACACCTCAGAAGTTATATCCAGTTACGCATCCATAAATTAATTTAGTTAATTATAGTAATCTAAAAATATGGCGAGAATATGCTTAAAAATACTGAAATTTCAATAATTCAAAATTTATCTTTATAGAGTCGTAAATAAAATTTAATGACAAAAATTGTAAGCATAAATTGTTATACAAGTATGTATTTGTAATAAATTTGGCATTCGACATATACTCATATTCTTAGCCATAATAATACATTTTCTTTTTGAAATTATACTTGCAGTGAACATTCATATTGACCGTCAACCCCCAAGAATTTATTATCTATAATAATTGAATCTAATAATAAATTAAGAGAATCTGCGAATAAACTCAATTGTGTATGTTCATTATCTCTACAATTTTGACATAATCACGCATAATAAATGATTACATTCATTTATATAATTATTTGTGTGAAAGATTTTCTAATGATTCTATTTTGTATTTATTTAATTTTATTTAGGAACGTTCTTTGCTTTTGGTTGGATTATTGGATTTTCAAATGTATTTGAAAATAAAATTTGAAGACTATTTTCACGTAGCTCTTCTATATTATTTCATTATTAAAGATGTCGTCAACAGTTAATATGTTGGATATAAATTGTGAATCAATCAAGGTAATTCTTTATCCGGTAGCTGTAAAATCAATATGTCTACCAAAGGCAAAAGCAAGAGTAAAGTTGTGAGTCACGGATATCGAGTTTAATAAGGAATAAATTTTTCACTTTATACAAATTATTAAATAACTACTGTTATTTAATTATTTAATTATAAAATTAACAATGCAGCAAAATAAACCGAATCCAACTGGCTCTACTAATCAAGACAATTATCAGTATGTTGGGCCTTATAGGCTGGAGAAAACGTTAGGTAAAGGTCAAACTGGTAAGTACATTTATATATGAATTAAAATTTTCAAATTCCGTTTTCAAATATGAATTATTTAAACTATGATATTTTAAAACTCAAAGTAATATTAGAATTTTAGTTTTAACTTGAAATAAAAATAATAATACATGTAAAGAAAAGTTTTATTATTTGAATTGTGTTATAAATAATTCGAAGTTCATTTTCATTTATATTTAACAACGAGGATATACTAAATAAGTTATAGGTCTTTATGTATCTCGATCTATGTATATGATATTTAAGATATTATGCCTCATTGGAGATACGGGTAAACAAAAATTTTATTTTAAAACATATTTAGTTTTATGAATAATTATTTTTTATATATTATATATAGGTATTCTTATATTTTATATTGTATAAATTAATTGCTCAATTTTTCCTAAAATTAGTAAAAATTTTATTTCTAAATGATAGCGAATCCATTAATCATTAATTTTTTTTATTTTCAAAGTAAAAAATATGAACATCATAATGTTTCAGGTTATTCTATAATTTTTTAAACAATCTCAATTACCGGATTGTTGCTTTTTATTTACCTACCTACGTAGGTAAAATGATCAGTAATAAAACATGTAACATTATTTCAAAATATTGTAATTTCATTTCTACTACAATTCTGCATTTCATTTTAAAGAACATGAAAGACTGATAGATGTTTTTGCCTCATTTATTTGTTATATTTTTTTTAGTGTGCCTTTGTATAATTTCTTAGGAATTTTTTATCTTTCTCTCTTTCTCTATACTAGTAATACTTTCTTTTTGTCATCTCGAATTTCTTAATATTTATCTGACGTTTCCGATTTTTGCTTTATATTTTTTACCCACAAACCATTTATCTTTTACATGCCGCGGAATTGATTTTTTCTTCGTTATGTAATTTCTAATCTTTAGTACAGCTGCAACAAAACATATTACAACAATATCAGATTTCGTTATGCTCTGTATATTGACACTATAAATACTTCTGTTTCACTCTAATTATTTTACTGTTTAATTTCTTTGTATTTTTCTCTTTATTATTTTGTAGATTGACTTAGTCTTCGAAGAGTTTTGTTTCGTGAGTTGTAACTTATCAAACATTACTGACTCCTGACAAAATACTATAAATGTAACAATTTGATATCTACCTCATATACGCAGTAAGATGCAATGCTTAGATGGTAGAGAAACCGAACGCTCTATTCTATTCGTATATTTTCAATTACTTAACTCAATGTAATTGATACTAGTTTAAACACGAAAAGTTAATCTAGATGCAAAATTCATATTACTAACTTTTTAGTGTAACGTTAATTAATAGAAATAGATTACTTATTTTATTATCGTAGATTATTTATTTACAAAACAATGTTTCACGGAAAATAAAATCTATAGTATTTAAAATATACTTTTATTTATTTACTATCATTTTTAGTGGTAATTTTTATATAAGCATTTGATAAGAGGTGTATAATAGAATATTGATATTTCATGCATTTAGTAATTTTGGATTCTCTAAATAATATATTAATTTAACAATCTGGAAACTATTCAAAGTTCTTGAAATTTCCAATTATCATAATTTTCACAAAAGAATTTATAATGTATTCAATACTATATTTATATTTTCAATGAGTAAAGTTTCCAACGTTGGAAATCCAACAAAAAAGCAAATTTCTTTAAAAAAACTATGTAAATTAAATAACTATAATGTGAAATTAATAAAAAAATTATATAATTCTAAAGAAACCCCCAAAACAACCCTTTTTACGGGAAGAAAAATTGAAAATTTTGAAATTTTCACTAACTATAATAAACAAAAATTATTATTAATTAAATTAAACAAATTTTAAAAAATATTTTTAAAATGTTTAGTAATATATATAAGATTATTTTAATAAATATTTTAAAAAATGTTTAGTAATATATATAAGATTATTTTAATAAATATTTAAAAAAATGTTTAGTAATTTATATAAGAATGACTAATTAATTGCTAGAATTTTATTATTTATTATTTATGATCCAATGTTTATTTAGAATTTCAATCTACTATTTTATTTGACAATACAAATGAATATTTCCTTGATCATTACGATGTCTATATCTTATTTCCATGTATAATATATATTATATTGGCAAACGTTTATTTAATACGTAACGAATTAACTGTACTATCTGCTTTCTTGCATATATTTCGCTTGTCCCTGTTTGGACACGATGTAACGACATATCTTCTTCTGGGAGCAGCAGCGACGGTGGCCCAATTTCTCGCACTTTCTGGCTGTCCCGGTCCGGATGGCTCGATATCGGACCGGGTTCGTACCGGGAGGAGGAGACGAGAGAAACGGTGCAAAATAAAAATGATGTTAATTTAATATTAGAATTAAACAAATTTATTCAATTTAAACTTCTTACAAGTACGCAGTTTGCGGTATGCATACCGCTTATAAAGTATCGGCGTTTTATTTATATTGAGCTACTAATTTATACTATGACGGCAACAGTTTTTTTACATACATAAACGTGGGACTTGTTTACACGGCTAGAAAGCGGCGTTAATTTTATGATTTTATAAACAGCGGTACTTATCGTTATAACTCGCGGCGGTTGATAATTAACAACAATTCGTGGCGGAAATTAATTATGAACGGGTGGGTTAGGGTGGTGGAAAATTCTTCGGGTTAGTCACGGCGAGGAGAATTAAGCCGCGTGGCTATTTTCTCCGGATGCATCGAGCGACCACACCCATGAAATTCCTGGTGCGTCAATAGACTACAACAGGATGCCGCGCGCCAACAGGCTGCACTTCCCGGAGTTTCCTGATGTGTCGATAGATTACACCAGGATGCCACGAGCCGACAGGCTGCACTCCGATCAACGCACTCGGAAAAACTGATCGGACTGGGACTCACAGTCTTCCACAGCCTCTCACATACTGTGTTCTTCCTTGCGAGATCTTTATTGCATAAAGGAGGTCTTCTCTCATTAGTTTTCCATTCGCCTTCTAGCGGATGAAATAATCATTCATATTTTCGGAGGGAAAGCCCCGCTTATCTTTTGCCTTTACGAAGGCGAGCAGCGGAGGAAATAACGGCAATATAGCGCTGGCGCGTTGCGCTTATTTGCGCAATACCTTAGCCACACACGGCTAAGACCTCGTTCCCTAGTTACATTCTCGCTCTCACTCATTCGCATACTCACCATGCAGTGTTTCTCCATTGCAAGACGTATTTGCGCTCTTTCTGCATTCTCTTGCACGTGCACTGGGCCGCGTACTTCCATTATGCGAGCATTCTTTTGCTCACTCCTATACTCGTGCGACTGACGCTATGCCGCATACACTCAGCATCCATTTTCACGCACACTCATACTGTCGCGTAGGTGTCTATTTTCACGTAACTGTCGCGTAAGTGTCTGTCATACATGCACGTATACTCTCATATCGTGTCACGTAAGCATCTCATACACTCACGCATACTCTTATATCCTGTCGCGCCGTGTCACTTATACATGTACGCATATAATCACACTTTCTGTCGCGGCGCCTCACTCATACACGCACGTATACATTCATACTTTCACTAAAGATTACTGTCTTACGCATTTCGCTGGAAGTAAGGGACGGCCTTCTTCTTTTTCCCCTTTCCCGCTTTTAAATCGCAATATCGGTGCAATTCCGCAACGTAGCCGAACGTTGAAAATGCTATATATATTTAAGCTTTATTGATTATAGGAATTTGACAATAATAGCAGCAGTAATATCATGGCTGCTGAAGTAGTGTCAGTGAAGAAAATAAAAAATATTGAAGTTATTTTTTAGTATTTTTTAAAAGTTGGTATATTTAGAACTAGTTGAATACTATTTTCGTAACGCACATGTATTTTTTGTGACGAAAGAATCGTTTTATTTAGCGTAGTATAGCTTATTAACGGTTCGGATGTAGAAGAAGCTGTATGTACTATTTTTTTCGCATCAATAATTTATTCTTTTAGTTTGATTCTTATACAAGTCAAACTTTATTAAGATCATAATATGCCTTCAAAAGATGAATATAATTTTCCTTATAAATCAAATTTCATTATTTCTTGAACAGATTTGTTTTTTAAAATATATTAAAATATATATATAATATGAAAATACATAAAAAATTAATTCATTTGTATGAAAATTTTGGCATTAACTTATACTTTTTTAATCTTCGGCGTTTATATTCCTGTTTCTTAATTATACATTATTGTTAGCACATCATAATGTGATGTGCATATTTAATTTGATTATATCGTTTTTATTAATATTTATAGGGTAAGTAGATTAAAACCTACTGAAAAAATGGCCTAATTTTTGCTAATTATAACATTAATTATTGTTATGCTGTGTGTAAG
This sequence comes from Wiebesia pumilae, assembly GCA_018907045.1. NCBI lineage: Eukaryota > Metazoa > Arthropoda > Insecta > Hymenoptera > Agaonidae > Wiebesia > Wiebesia pumilae. Next base: position 16,532 of record JACCHZ010000027.1, read on the forward strand.
AGAGTAAAGTTTGGAATTTAAAATTAAAATTTAAGTACTACGATTTCATATATCTTTGATTCTAATGAATTTTCTAGATGGTTTTAAAAATAAGTTTCAATATTTTTCAGGTTTAGTGAAATTAGGAGTTCATTGTGTATCAGGAAAAAAAGTTGCGATTAAAATCATTAATAGAGAAAAATTATCTGAACCTGTTTTGATAAAAGTCGAAAGAGAAATAGCTATAATGAAGCTAATAGATCATCCTCATGTTCTAGGCCTATCAGATGTATATGAAAATAAGAAGTATTTGTAAGTAATTTTGAGAATGATTTATTAGATTATCATATTCTCATTATATTTTCATTATATATTTTATTTGTTCATAATTTAAATTGTAGTATAGAAACTATATATTATACGTATAAAAATGGAAAAAATATATATACCGAATAAATACTATTCTTTTTTAATATTTAAAGATTAATAACATTGTAAAAGAATTCACTGTCAACATATAAATTGTATTTTATGATTACATGATATTTAGAATTCAATAAAGGATATATTTTTTAAATCAAATCTATAAAAATTTCAAAAATATATTTAATTTTTAACATAAAAAAATATTTTTTTAAATTTATTATATTCATTGCTTTACTTACAATGATTGTGGGAGTGTGTATAAATATAAATGTACCACATACAATGATAGTACGAATGTGCATAAATGTAAATGCGTCGCACACAGTGAGTATGCGGGGTGCGTGAGTTGCGCTAAGTTTATAGAGATCGCACGCGCTGCATCGGTATCAGTCGATTCGTAGATTTGACCTGGGTTCGATTTTCCTTCACGTGCGTGTATGGGCTAACACTGTTCGACTCGTGCAGCCTATGCATATGCGAATTTCGTCTCAGTTTACGCAGCCTATGCGAGTATGCGTAATTCACGTCAGTAGTTAAGGAGCAACGCGACTCCCACTCCCGGTTGAATGCCAGTTGATATGTGCAAACCCTCTCCCTAAAAGAACATAAGGCCGAGCATACCTCAACTCGACGTTGTTCGCACCTGGTTCATCCTTAGGAACAATCTATCTTCTCTTGAGCCTTGCAGCTTTTGTAGTCCAGCCCCTCAGCGACAGTATTTGCTACGTCGGATTCATTTCTTGATGATGGTTTTCGGCGCACCTCGTGCGCCTCACGGTTTTTGCTCACCAAGTCTGCTTTTACAGTAATTGTCATTACCACATTGTTTCCGATACCCGGTAGCAGTTTTCGCTACGTTAGATTCGTCTCTTGATGATAGTTGTCGCTGTACCTTGCCTGACTTTCAGTGATGGTTTTCGCCTACCAAGTCAACTTTTACAATGACGGTTATTGTCGCATTGAGTCCACTCCTCGATAAAAATCGCGCCACATTGGCTCAGCCTCACGTCATGCGTTACGCATCACGTCAAGTTCCATCACTTCTTCGCATCGGGTCCGCTTCACGTCGCAGTTGGGGGTTACGCTGCATCAAGCCACTTGCCGAGAACGTTGTTATATCGAAAATTTGCTGGCCGTTGCCATACCAGTTTTTCCAGTAAATTATGTCTCGTATGGTTCCTCAGATTAAGTGTGCATGCTTCTTAGGTTAAATTTGTACGTTTATTACGATAATTTGTGCATTTATTAGGTTAAGTTTGTATGCTTCCTTGGTAAAGATTTCGAATTTTTATGCTGCGCTCAGTTGCTTCGAGCCGTAAGTAAACTATTTTTAAGGAAAAAGGAACGCAACACTGCTAGCCACGTTACCTATTAAATATAATAAAAAGAATTTAGTTTATTTTATAAAATCGCCTTCATTTATAATTTGATGACTTCCAAAAACGTAAATCTCTCACAACAAATAAACCGATAAATAGACCGATTACAGAAATCCGCCACAGGAGACAAAAAAAGGGAAGAGACGATCTCTTTCCTCTCGGAATTGCACTTCATCGTGACACTGATCAGGATAAGTTTCATTACAAATGTACATATCAATAAATATATATATATATATATATATGTATGTATGTATATTATTATTCTAGTGCCATTGCTGAGTAAATAGTTTTTTCTAGAAGTATTTACGAATGAGTAAGATGTAAAATGTCTAATCTTAAAGACAGTTATTATTATACGAAAGAAATATTTCATTTACGCAAACCATTTACAAAAAATCAATATACAAGTAAAGAAAATGAAACTCTCAATGAGTGCGTTAGTATTATCGCAAAAAATTATACACGGTCTCTGGTAAAAATATTGATATCGTTATAATTTGTATTCAGTACTTTATTCGTTAATTCAGTAATTCACACTTTTTCTAAAAAGTATCACTAAGTAGTATTTTTAAGAGATTAATGGAAAAAGATTTAATTTTTTTTTGCGGTTGATGAATATTGTACACAGTGTTTCTTCGAGAATATATAATATTGTAGTTTTCACATCTATAATATGTAACAAAAAAACCTCTAAATGCATTGAAAGTATTAGGTGACATTTTATAATTTTATTGGTTATTTATAGTATTTATATAAATATTTATAGTATAAAATATATTAAAAAGAAGCGATAAATAACTATCATAGTACGGCCAGGATTGTTCTGAGTATTTTTGTTACTGGTAGAATGGCATTTCATATAATTGGCGGAAAGTAAAGTAACAGAATATAAGTACACTACTTTCTTTTATACCAAGTATCTGAAAGGAATTACATCAATGAGGACTATTATTTTAGAAACTATTTTATTTTATTACAATCAGAAACCTGATCATTCTTAAATAGGAACGAGCCAGGAATTGACACACACACGCATATGACTCAATTAATATATGAGTTATTGAATACAGATGGAAATTTCGTCAAGTTTTCTAGTAAAAACGATTTAAAAATTTTTAACTAAATACTATTAAGCGTTACATTTTTAAATTTTTAAATAATTTTAAAACATTTTTTTAATCATTTTTAAATCATTTTTAAATCATTTTTTTAAACGAAATGTTAAGTACTTGATTATTATTTTTTAGTATATAATTATAATATTTATGATTATAATTCTATTTTTTCCCTCTTTACTTCGCGTTCATCTGCTTTGCCCTTACCTGCTTTTCAGTGTTTCATAGCGGCAGCTCGATCTCTTTCGTTTACCCGGGTTTCTCAGCCTGAACAGCTCAAAATTGGACCGTGTTCGTTTCGGAAGGATAAGAAAGAAGAAACAGAGCTAAATAAAGAGGAGAAATAATTTAAGTTTTAACATAAAGGTCTAATTTATTCAATTAATTTTATAGCTCTGCGGTGAACTACTTCAATTCAAGAGGCAGAATCATTTAAGTTTTAACATAAAAGCCTAATTTATTCTTTTAATTTTATAGCTATGCTGCGAATTATTTTAATTATTGTCCAAGCGGGAGATCTTAACATATGTAGATTAGAGTTGTTTACAATTATAATTTTATAAAATCATAATTATTATAACAGCGAGTTTTACGCGATGAGTCTTAATATTGATAAGGATACTTAGACTGAGAGTCTTTCAGTTTAAATCGTTGCTGCATGGCGATTTTTACAAATCTTGTATCTAATAACCTTTATTGGAATCGAGGGAAGCCAGCAATGTGGTAGTTCTCCCTTTTTACGGATTTTCTTTTCGACGTGGTGTTAGACAAAATCTTAGAACGCAGCGAGAAGTGTGAACAGTTATACGGGCAGTTTTTATTAACTGGAATGGCGAGTCGAAATACTGTTGCGGCGAGATATCCTCGCCCACCAACTCCCAATCCATGCTTTTTCCCCCTTTTTATGTGCTTGAGAAGGCCTTACTACTCGCGCTTTGCATTTCACGGAGCCTGGTGGAGGGGCGATGTTCTTTTTCTTCAGCCCTTACCCAGTTTAAGCAAAACAATGAATTCTAAGGCGGAGAAATCTACAGCGATGTCAGTGTGAGCCCGTTGCGGTTAATTGTACTCGCGCTGCTCCCCTGGTCCAGGCACAGGGCCATGACCTAACATATAACCAAGCTCTCCTCTACGGCCCTCACAATCTCACTTATTCGGCACTTTCTTCCTATGATTCACACGCTGTTCTGTACACTTACACTATACGGCTCACTTTATCTCTCACCCATATGCTTATTCTCATGCACACTGTCACTCACTCGCGCACATTATATCATCGTTAGTGAGGTGGCTCACCGTGCTACCTCTTTGCTACTCCTGTGCTTCGAATACTTGACTGGCATCCGAAACCGCGCAGTGTGCTATTTTCACGTAGAGGGCAGCCTTTCTCCTTCGATGTTTGCTTCTCCGCGACCTTCGACGCTTGCGAGTCTTCGCGACGGGAGCTTCTGTTGCAAAGTATTAAGAATAAAAACATAAAAAATTTAATTGTTTGATTTATGGATAATATCTTTTACTTGCAAATGAATGTCTAAGACTTAACGTAACTAAACTTATCAGAGAATTTACATCAAAAGTCAAAATAAAACATGATCTATCAAATTAATTAAGTTTTTATTGTCTTCGAAGAACAGTTATGTATAAAATATTACAATCTGCATTCCAATTACAAATAGTGAATGATTAAGTAAGTGATTTCAGAAACACATTTTTGGGATTGGAAAAAGTAAACAGATGAATCTTTCCTAGTAATGCATTATTCTTCACCATCTTTCAAAAAAATATTTCTTACTATTAGTATCATTTGTAGTTTCAGAAAATGCTCTTGACGCTCAAATTTTGTAAATTTGCCTGATCTTAATTTTAGGTAGAACAAAATATAAAATCTAATCAACGTCTAGTGAGAATATAATAATGAAACAGTTTCATTAATTTATAATCTGCAAGACATGTTCATGAATGTAAAAGAATATAAGTCAATGAAAGTGTACGCATAATGGAAATAGAAAAGAAAACCAGCATAATAATCTTGACTCAAATAAAGAATATCAATCAGAGCACATAATAAAAAGAAAAAAATATTTAAACGATTAAAAAAATAAAGAATATAGAAGAGAGAAGAAAATACGAGAAGTTTGGCAAAAAGCCGCTATAATTAAGAAGGAAGAGAAGAGGAGAGAGAGAGACAAAAAACTTAAAAGATTAAAAATACAGAGATGAATATCGACCTACTAAATTAACGATTATAATACTACTATTCTTCTTTCAATAATGTATTGTAAGCACAGCAATACAGTTTTTATTTTAAAACACGTATAAAACTCGTATAAAACTCACTTTTAGTTTACTATCAAAGCATTTCATTATCAAATCTAATATTTTTTTAAATAAATTATTATAATGCAATCGACGTTTAAATGATGTGCAGAGGTAAAAAACTTGGCACTGGTAAACCTTTATATTAGGAAGAAAAGTTTTTCTAAAAATAAAAAAATTATACTTGATCTTTTTTTATTGCACGTTTCTATCATATTATATTAATTAATAAGATATATTATTTTTAAAACTTGAAAATTATACAATTTTAATTATATACAAAATATTAAGTAATTGTATTTCACACTTATTCTCTGTTTAGGTATTTAGTTTTGGAACACGTTTCTGGTGGAGAATTATTTGATTACTTAGTAAAAAAAGGTAGATTAACACCCAAAGAAGCAAGACGATTTTTTCGGCAAATTATTTCAGCACTTGATTTTTGCCACAGTCATAGTATATGGTAACATCTTTTAAGTATACTTAATATTGTACATACTTTTTTAATAAATTTGATAACATGTGATTATAAAATTATTATATCATTATAATTAGCTGCAATAACTTTTGAAATATTTTAAAGTAGTTTATTTATTACAAATTCCGATTAAGTTTGATTTGAGGCATGCTTTATTATATAAGTTTTCAACTTTTTATTCAGATACTATCTAAAGTATAAACTACATTTTCCTAGTTTAGGGTAACTGGATTCATAATTTAAATAGATATTACCATGTACTCTTTCTCGCTCATGTAATAATTTATGATTATAATTAGTAAATAAATATTTTACTAAACTAAGGTAAACGAAAAAGTATTGTACCTTATAAAAAATATTTTCATTATTACGTATAAAATAGATATCATTACGCAAATATTAATTAAATTTATTGGAGAAGCTAATAAATTATATATAGTTGATAATTAGAAAGTTTATCGACAAAGAAAAATTATACTGTAAATCTTTCTGTATTATTATTTATTAATTTTTGTTTTTATTTTATAATTAATTTTTATAGTTTGAGTTTTGAAAAATGTTTAAATCTTCAATTTTTTTCTTCATTTGTTTAAGGCAATTTAAAAATTTTTTCTGTCTCCCTAGTTACAACAAAAATGTACAATTATTAAAGTTTGAACCAAATATAAAAAAAATAATTTTATGATATTTATGAACATTATTTTGTAATTATTAAATCTTTTAATAGATTTAAGTAGATTGTGCAAGGTTTTAATACAATAACCTCTATTTAAAATGATTTACTGATGGTATGATAAAACAAATCCGCCCGTTGCAATGCCTCTCACTAGAATAAAATTACTATTAATTTCGTTAACGGTTATTGTTGATACTATTTATAGAGTATGGGACGACCACACGCTAACGTAAATTAACATAATTTGTTGCTTTAAAGCGATATATTGGTATTGTTGGTTTTCTGAAGTTAACATTATTGATAAAAGGATTTTTCGTTGTTAAATTTTTGTAAATGAATAGCTCATGCTACAAGAAATTAGGTGCGTCATTTTGTTGAAGTGGAAGTCGCCGAGTAAGTTAAGTGACTTATCAAATACGAGATCTACTATTATCTTCTGTATATCAACCATATACCTTGCTCTGATATAGAATAAAAGCCCAATAATATTGATCTACTACTTCCTACTGTGGTATTTAATGATTATATTGAATTAGAATTATTAAATAATGATGTTGAATTATGAATAGTAGGCTATTTTAGGATTTTTTATATGCCCATTGATTTAGTGATCAAAACAGGCATGATTTGATAAACTCCTTTAGTCAGTATTTATGCTTAGCGTTACGAAGAAACGTGTAAAATGTAAAAGACTATTTTACCATTTTATATAAAATTGGTAAGCTTGCAATTACCATGTAAAATGAAAAATGCTTATAAGTACATATTGCATTGTAATGCTAACATAATTACAACTATACGTACTGATCCAGGTATACGTACTAGAAATCGATAGTATTAACAGTAGAAATGGTGGTGTTACATACATCTATGTTTTTAACTGTTAGTATTTGAGATATTTTTAAATCCAGATATGTAAGTTAACGTTGTTGATAAAATATTACGTTTGAATATGAATTATTTTGATGAGCCATAATTTTTATTTACCATGTTTTTTCTTGTGTGCAATTTCGGTACCAATGATATTTAACTGTAAATTCTGCATTCCAGAAACACGACTTAAATATTTAAGTCAGTCGGGATGAATGTTAGGTGACGTACAACATTCCGTACCATGGCATTTACTTCTCATACTATGCAATTACGGCATCCGAGATTGGTTCTCCAATCACGTAAAAGAAATCGCTCAACATTGTATAATTTACAAACAAGTCTCACTTTAGCATTTTCATCTTCTTTATGCTTAAGGATGTTTTTATTTTTTAGGGAGAACGGGATCATCTTTTACCTTTACTTTTTTTCACTATTTTCTGGTTTAATTCATTTGCGTTGTATTAATAGTGGTCAGTCTCTAAAAATTAAAATTTTTCTCTGTGAATTCTTTTATCCTGAGAATGATTCTGGCGAATTCTTCGCATATAATTTCTTTTCTAGAAAGCTCGATTCCTTTCGATTTCAATATTCTTTATAAGCTATATTATTCGCCTAAAGCATATATTAATTGTAACATTAATATATTTATTTAAATAAAACTTTCTTATACTTTCTAATTTTTAATAACTAAAATATTTATAAAATTTATTATATTATGAATATTTATTAAAATATTTCTGATTTTTATTAATTGAAAATAGGAAATGATGTAAGGCTTTGTATTATAAGTAAACAAATTATTAATTTTGATAGAATTATTATATGTATAATTCTTAGTCAAAATAATAATAACATTAGTAAACATTAATAATGGTTTTTTAATAAGAAAATAAATATACTTATTTAATATATAATCTATTGTATAATATATAATCGAAACTTAGGAAAAATGCTTGAAAAAGGTTTTAATCTTCTTTAATGACTACCAATTACGTACTCACACTTCATGTTTAAATCATTTTTTATATAAGTACTGTATGTAAGAGCTTGAGTAATGGATAGACTAAGCATGTGTGTGATTTTTAAGGAACTTAATTTTTAAAGTATGAGGGATATTTAACTAAAGATCGTTCAAAGTTTTTTCTTTAGTTTAATTATAAATTGCATTTACTTAATTTAACATAATAATGAGAAAAACATTACAGGTTATTTACCATACAAATGCAAAATTTCATGAGTATTCATGTATAATGTACATATTTATATAGTTTTATACGTATAAACTTATAAAATGCGTATAGTTAAATAAATAATACAAATTTATTTATAACATTAAAATTCTTTTATTTATATATCACATTGAAAGGTAAGATTTATAACGTCTTTTCATTAGCCTTAATCAGTAACAAAATTAATTTGTTATTATATGAAAGCATTTGTTTAATTTTAATATATTTAGTTATTAAGTTTAATTTAATATTTAATGTATGCGGGAAATTAAAAGATTATATACAATACGGCTTTTTTGCTTTATATTTTTATTCTTTGTCACATTTTGTTATTTTTAGATATTATGCTGCATATCAAGCCTACTTTCTATGTAGTACTTTTCACAATGTTTCCTTTTATATGAATACATTTTTTCCTGCCTTAGATGGCATGAAATATATTATCTAGACCAAAAGGAGATAATAACGTAGCAATATAGTCGTTCTTTCCATTATACGTGATCGACATGTACATAAAATTAGTATATATTTTACATATTTTTGTCAGATTATTGATAATATCTAATTACCTATTATTTAATTAAATCCTCTCCTTCATTCAATAACTTATTGATAAAAAAAATTTTATGTTACTGAGTAAATAAAGTTTTGAAATGAATTAGTTTTGTAGAAAATAAACGTAAGTAGAAAAAAATAATACATCAACAATGTAAAATAAGTAAAAGAACTTTTGTATTTAGAAACATTTTATATTATTAAAATAATAAAAAATTTCTTTTATAATTGGCTCATAAGGAATTAATTAAGATGTTACTTCTTAGCTAATATTTTTCATTATGAATGTTAAATAATTATGTATCTATTAATTAAGAAGTTACTTCTTAGCTAATAGTTATCATTATGAATGTTAAATAATTATTGTATCTAATATATAATCTTTGCCTTAATTATTTCAGTCACCGCGATTTGAAACCAGAAAATTTACTTCTTGATGAAAAAAATAATATAAAAATTGCTGATTTTGGAATGGCTTCATTGCAACCTGCTGGTTCTATGTTAAAAACAAGTTGTGGTTCTCCACATTATGCTTGCCCTGAAGTAATAAGGGTATGTATACAAATGTTTGTTTTTTTAACGAACTGATTAATATATGTGATATCAATGAAATGACAGTGTAAAAAGTTTAAAATATCTAATAATTCACAAATTTAAAAATTTATTAATTTTTTTGGTTATTTATGACATCTATTTCATATCGAAAAGTATTTAATAATTAATTTTAAAAAATATTTTTTTAATTAATCATTAAATATAGCAAAATTTATTCAAATTCTTAAATGGTGTAAAAAATTATAAAAATTTTTAAGATATAGAATAATCATTTGAATGTTCTAAATATGATGAATAAATTGAGAAGAATTTTTACTATATCACTTGAAAATTCGTGCGAAAGACCTACTTGAAAATTGTCATTAGTGGTTGCAACGAATTGGTTCGCCGTGTCGCAGTCAAGAACCGGAAAGAAGAAGAGGAGGAGGCTTGGTCTCTACACCCGGCGTGTGGTGTAAAAGCGCGAACTACAAATTTCTGAATATGCGTTTGTGAAAGTGTATGTGTATATAAGAATAAAAGTTACGCAGCAGTGTGAGTGAATGGAAATGGACGCCTGCGCGACAACGTGCGTGTGGAAATAGACGCCAATATGACAGTATGCATTGGGTAGACGCTTACACGACATTGTTAGTGTATAAAAGTGGATACCTACGCATCAGTGAATAGATATGCGGGACGTTTTTGCGAAAGTACGCATATTTGTGCGAGTGACGTTTGCACGACAGCAAAGTGAGTGTATGTGTAGGAGAGATTGTGCGCAGCATAAGCATCAGCCGCAAGTATACGAAGTAAAATTGAAACAGTGCTGAGTGAGTGAGCGAGAGAATGCTCACTTAGTGGAAGTTCGCGGCCCAGTGTAAGTGCGAGAGAGTGTGTGAGAGAATGTCCGCGTGGTGGGAGTATGCGGCCCAGTGTAAGCGTGAGAGAGCATGAGACTAGGGATTAAAGCCTTGGCTATGCGTAAGCCGTAGCTAGGCACTGTGCGAACAAACGCCACTGCCGCTGCAGTTTTTCCTGCCGTTGGCCTTGACCACAGTCCGTAAGTTAAGTGCGCTTATGCATAACAGAGAGTTAGAGTTCGGAAGGCATGGGTTTCCCGGTCATGCTGACATTTGACGCACTAAGAACCCCAGAAGGTGCTGATATTTGGCACACCTCCAGGAAGTGTTAACATTCAGCGCGCATCCAGGAATGTCAACATTTGGCACGTTCCCTGCCATACTGACATTCAGCGCATGGCCCTGGATCAAAGTATAATCTCTGGGTCTATCCCGGAGAAACAGTTTCGTGGCTAGATTCTCCTCGTCATAACTCACGCGTAAGGGTTATCTACGGCCGCGATTTATAGTGAGTAAGCTCTGCTGTTTAGTGTATAAAATCATCGCCACCTTCTACACTTGTAAACAAGCTCCGCCGTATTTGTAGATCTTATAAGCCCTGCTGTGTTGTTTTAGAAATATATAAATTACCACCATTAGTGTATAAAACACGACTGTATTTTACCTATTATAAGCACTGCCGTAGCTCATTGTAAATAAAACTCCAAGAAAGAAACGCCTATACTTTGTAAGCTGTAAGCGTATCGCAAGTCGCATTCACCTGCCGAATAACAGAATGATTATAAGTTTAAATTAAATAAACTTATTTAATTTATCGCAATTTAAATACAGTACTTATTTCGCTTCTGTCGCATTACGATTCCCCCTCTCGATAAGAACCCGTCCGACGTCAAGCCATTCGGGCCGGGACAGATAGGAAACAGAAGAGACTAAAACACCACCTATATAGAAACAAAAGGAAGAGAGAACTGGGCAGAAAACAAAATATGACATAGAAAGAGAGAGAGAGAGAGAAAGTATAAATAAAAATTAAATGAACCCCCACGATTGTTTCATGGTGAGATGAGAAACAGGTGCAAAATCATATCTCTAATGTATTTGAAAACGATGTATTTCGATTTTAAACATAAAAATAGCGCGGTAGATAATTGATTTAGTTTTAAATTATTGTCTCATGCAGTTGATCGTTCAATCTAGATATAAAGGATGTAGAAGGCAGATGCTGTAGTACTCTAGGAGTCAATCATCTGAATAGAAGTTCTTTCAAAAGTTTAAAGAATTTCCATAACGTTATCGATGATTACTTCGTTTTCTTTTCAAAGCTAGAACAAACTTGTAATAATAGTAGTTTTAATAGAAATTTTTAATTGTTATGAGTTCATTTTAACTGACTTTTGTATACGTGGAATTTTTAATTTAAAATTAATAAATTAAACACTACGAAGTAGTTTAAATATAAATAATATAATATATTCTACAACTTTTGTCTAGGAAATTTAGAATTTATGAAATACATCTATGCGTTTAATTGAATTACAAGAATTACGAGTTATAATTAATTACATAAAATTTAAACGATTGTCATCATTGTTTCTTTTAAGATGCATCTAATTTGTTCAAAAGTCGTAGGCGTAAAAATTTTGTTCTCAATACTAAGAATTATCGATAATAAAGATATTGGAGAAGGGTTGCTTTAATGTAAAATAAATTTTTTAATTTGTTTAATAAACTATTTTGTTAAACAAATTTATGTTTAACAAACTAATTTATGATTTTAAATTTATAAATTAATTGTTTATTTGTTTGCTTTTTTGTTTGTTTATTCTTTTTGTTTATATTAGAGACAAGTGGCTCATTAGGTATAGGTGTCGATTTTTATCGTTTTTTTTTTAATTTTCTGACAGTGATTTGTCGGCATGGCGTTTTCTTGATTATTCGCTTGCTAGAAGCATTAAATTGTTCATTTCATGATTCATGCTTTTAATACTCTTAAAACATGAAATCGGTTTACGAAAAGAAAACGATAATATATACTTTCGCGATGTATGATAATTTTTCACAAAATAGCACAAAAAAATTTATGAACAATTTACTTTAACATTTCAAAAACTATATTCAATGTTAAAATATTGTAAACATTCTTGCAAATTTTATAAGACGTTTTATTGGATCACTGTGCATAATACAATACAAAAATGCATGAGATTAGTTTCGTACTTTGTATTACGACAGAAATTCGAAACAGATTACAGTGTTTATCTTCTTTATATTGCGAGTACAAACGAAATTTTCTAAAATAATTAATGAAAAATGTTCTATTATTTTCAAGTTTGAACCTGCAATTTTATTCACTTATTTTATAATTGTTTCCGGGTCGACAATGATTCAATATAGCACAGTCTTTTAACAGCGTCTACATATCGCCAGATTATCAATATAAATATTCTCTGTGTTCATAAAAATAATGTTAATTATATATTTATTTTTCGAAAAAGTATTATTACTTGATTTATTAACTTAACTCAAGTAAAACAAGGCAAGAATATAGAAACCGGATAAATATTTTTATTTCAACATTTTTGTTTCAAACATTTTTATATAGCAAACTTAAACTATCATACCCAGTTTTCTATAATTTAGTAACCTGAATTATTTTAGTTTCTTTAAGCATAAACACGGAGTAATTATATTTCCAAATGCTTACTTAAAGTAAGGTCAAATGTAAGCGTAAGATATATAGAATCATTTAATTGCTAGTTTTAATGCAATGGTAAATATGTACAACATACAAGAAAAAATTGTTGACTAATGTTTTATTAATATTGGCTCATTATTATATTTTCTTTTAATGCAATTAATTCTTAACTGTAATAAAATATAAAATCACTTTAATTTAAGGTCCTTTAATAACATAGATTATATCCTCGATATACTTGAAAATTATCTAAATAGTTTGACGTCATGTTTTGGATTTTACTTTTGTTATAAATACGTAAATTTAGAGAAGATAATTTTTTTAATTCAAATCGATATAGCTGTGCACTTTGTGCTTTATTACTACCGACACCTGTGTAATGTACCTCACTTTGTGTCTCTTTATATCTTTTTATTAACATTACAAGCATTTTTATACTATCTCTTTCCGATAATACCAAGTTGTCAGATTTTATATTACACTTTAAAATTTTTCGCATTTGATATTCAACTAGTATTTATGTAAATGTCCATTCAAAAATTACTGTATATATCTTTGCATCTTTAGGAATAACATAAAAAGTGAAATCAATTGAAATAACCTCAACTTTATTATATCGACAATTCAAAATTAATTTACTAGATCGATGATCAAACATCATGTTGAAAATTTTCATGGTTTTTAGTAATATAAGTTTAAGCGTAACTAGTTTAAATTCGCGTCCATCGAATTCAACTAAAAATTACTAGTATTCGTCACATAACACTTATGGAACACTATATGAAAGAATCATTTTTCTCTTTATATATTTATGTTCTCTTTGTGTAATATTTTTTACAACAGTCTTGCTATGCCAATAAATTTGTTTATTTTATTACAATAGATTTATATCGTTTTCAATTCGTTGTCTGCGATGCAAATTTTTCGATATCGAAGAGTTATTCTTAGTTTTCAATCGTAAAATCAATTCAATTATTGATCTAGTTACCGTTTATAAAAGATTAAAAACCTTTTAAAATTCTTTAAAAATTTTCTATGATTTTTATAGTTTACAAAAGTTTAAAAACACTGAATCGCTGTTTCTAATTGTTCTTATCGGATGTCGAACAACATTTTTCAAAATAAAGTATCTAGTGAACAACACTGATTGAATGAAAATGTATTTTTTTAAATTTTCTTCGTTTTTTTTCAGAGACGTATTAACATGTTTAAGTAGCAGCTGATTTACTTAAATATTGATGTGACATTATTTGCATTTTTCGTTACACATGTTATTGCACTCAATTACAGAAAATATCAAAAGAATTTTCTCTATTTTTGTCGAATTTTACTTCTGTATTTTTAGGTAGTTAAGGGAACAAAAGAAATAGCGTCATTTAAATATAAACTTAATTATATCCGCGTGGCTTTTACTTTTTTTCGCTTTGCGCATTACCTTTTCTTTTTCCGCTATAATCGTAAGAATTTTATACTTCTATTTCATCTGAGATAAACTTAATTATGTACATTTCTAATTTCTAGAGAAAGGGTATATTTCATTTTTATTATTATTCAACTAACAAAATTAATTATGAACATAATATAATATACAATCAAATAAATTTCTTAGGAATATTCGAATCTCAAGAAAAACATATATCCCTTTGCTGTTGTAAAAAAATAATTTTTTATAAATATTAAAAAATGAATAAACCAGTATTTAATTTTAGGGACAGATATACGATGGACGAAGAGCAGATGTGTGGTCATGTGGAGTAATTTTATATGCACTTCTAGTTGGAGCTTTACCTTTCGATGACGATAACTTGAGACAGTTACTTGAAAAAGTTAAGCGAGGAGTATTTCATATACCTCATTTTGTTCCTCCAGATTGCCAAAATTTGTTGAGAGGTATGATTGAAATAAATCCAGATAAGAGGTTAACGGTAGGTTACTTTAAGTATAAAAAATTTGTTATTAATATTTTCGAGAACAGTTATATATAACTTTTTCGTAATTTAAATTAGTTTCATGCATTTCATATTTAAAGTAGCATTATATTGTAATTTTTTAACCGTACCCGGAACATAGGAGTAGTACAGAGTTGCATAGTACAGTGTGCGTAAGAACAAGTGCGTGGATGAGAGCGAATGCATGCCACGTCGTGAAATGTGTGGCCTAGTATATGAATAAGTTATACTGAGCATAAGAATAAGCGGTTGAGTAAGGGAGAGTGCCGAGAGACTAAGAAAGAAAGTTTAAGGGCCATGGAGAGAGCTTGGCTATAGCTAGGTCGAGACCCTACGCTAGGTTACGTCCTGCGTCTGGACTTGGGAAGCATTGCGACACCGTTGTTGACTTCCGAGCTACAAAACTCGTTGCCTTCTTTAAGCTGTGTACAAGCTGAGGTAAAGGTAAGTCGCACCTTCACCAGGTTCCGTGAATAAAAAATGAGAGTGGAGGACTTTCCCAAGAATATAAAAAGGGCGTAGAAACACGGATCGACACAGTTGATGAGCGGCAATCTCTCGCCGCGCCCATGCAGATTCTGGGTGGTTCGGGTAGTTTAAATGATGTTTCAACTATAAGCGCTAGGGATATTTTGGAGGCACATACGTTAAGCTTTAATAATAAATTAAAGCGTAAAATTTTAGATTGCTTACTTAGGCTGTTACTAGATACTTGCTGTGTTGGGTACAGTCGATCGACTCACCTGACTTCGAGTTGCCTTTAGACGATTATCCGCCTGGGTGTAGGCTTTTAGATCATCCAGCCTCGAGCTGCTTTTAGGTGCTTACTGCGACAGGTGTAATCGTTTGACTCACTCAACCTCAAGATACCTCTAAGTGTTCGTCCTGACGGATTTGGTAACTCGATACATCTGTCTAGCCCATCAGAGAATCTTATAATTCATTCTCCCCAGGCTTTCTGTAGATACGTCTCTATTAATGTATCTTTTCCGCGTAGAAACTATCTCTAATTAATAAATCTACATATGCTAAGACTGTCCGCTAATACAATAATTAAAATATATCAACGCAAAACTGTACAATTTAAATGAATAAATTTAACCTTTAGTTGAAACTTAAAACATTTTTTTAAGAGCGTTAATGAAAGACAATAAAACAAGCATCAACATAATAATAATATAGCATACGATGTCAAAAGGTCAATAGAACATTATAAGTAGCTAATTTCATCGGATATGGAATAAAGTTATCTTGTAATTTTAAAAGAGAATTATTAATAGTACATTGACTCACGCTCTCTACTGTTAGAAAGAAGGAACTAATACTTATCGATAACACACAGAGCTGACAAAGTGTCAACCGTCTCATTGTAAAGTAACGCACGTACGCAGATTGTACTAGCGACTGAGGTCAAATTTTCTCGAAGCTTTCTGAACGAATATGCACAAGTGAGAGATCACTGGCGCAAAAAAATGCAGTGCCTTTCACCACAAATAAAGTGCCTTTAACCTCACAACCATTATTGATAGGTAAAAGCCACGCTATCGCTGTCGGTTGCTGTTACGCAAGATTATTGCCAACGTTTACCAATTCACCTCGTCATCGCTGTACCATCTCCCAACGTCTCAACTCAGTTTACCTCTTTCCACTCTCTGTAAGTACATTATTTGACGTTCTGTCATTTTCTACGAGGGATCCCAACTGTTCATTCTTTCAGGTATAGTTTTTTTCCACTTCTCAGCGCAACGTACCAATAACGCAATACCACTCACAAACTTTCCATCCCTCCAAAGCAACCAAACAATACACGCGGCAGACAAAACTGGAGACAGTATGGCCGGAACTAGTCAGATACTTATGACATGTTCTATATAAAAAGGGAATCGCCGTACAACCACGCCAAAACCACGGAGTAAGCGACAAGTAATCCTTTTTCATGGAATCCCCTGGATATTCATAAAAGATTCAATTTGATATCCTAACAAGAATTTTTCATTTTTTCCAATCACGGTGTTCAAGTAACCTTACATCTATATGAAAGACACCGAGTATGGGTAATAGCTGGATCGCGCAAGAAAACAACGTCTCGTAGCCCATACAAAGAAGGCAAAAGAATGTTCTCAGGTCTCTTTTTCAATAATTCCGATTGTAAAATACAGGATTTTTGTTATAATTATAAATACCATGAAATTCCAATACAATCGTCTATCGCTGTAAGTTAATTTAAAAAAAAATATTTTTTATGAGTTTCCGAAGCTCTATTCATTCTAGAATAGAATAACAATAAGAGGAAAATTAAAAGTAAAGTGTCGTACAATTAAAAAAATTTTGGAATTATCAGTTTTGTGAATTTCCGCAATAATAACATGAATCAAATCATATAATTAAAGTTATTATTTCTAACAATATAAAAAAATTTATGAAATATAATTTTGTTTGTTATAAATATTGTCTTTAACATTAAACTTTATATACATATATTTACTTTAAAAGGTAAATAGAACAAAATTAAATAAAGCTTTTTTTCACTAAAATTATTTACATAATTTCAGTGCTTTCTTACAAAATTTGTAATCAAATTATCAAATAAGCATATTAATTAATTCAAATATTGTATATAAAATTATTCATTTTGTATAAATAAATAAATTAACAGTTTTTATGAGAACAATATTTGTTTTAAAAATGTTTTAGATGCTAGTAAAACAATACATGTATAATAAATATGATGGTGTACAATATGATTTCTAATTCAATTGTATAGAATATATTACATATCATCATTTGAACTTTTTATCGTTTATCTTTATCATTAATCTTTTTATTGTATCAATTAAGTAAGAAAAGTAACAAATTATATGATTTATTTCATGGCATATTTTATAGAAGTCTTATCTGGAAATTATAAACATACTTATATTAATTAAAAGTGACATGGTTTTACAAGTAGTGTTTACAATAAATTTATATATTTGTATTAATATTTATCCTAGAATTTTTTACTTTTAGTTAGCTGAAATAAATCGGCATATCTGGGTAACGGCAGCAGGTAAAGGAGAATTAGAGTTGGAATTATCAATGATGGATGTAGTACAAACACATGTAATTCCGTCCGAAGATGCTATCGATCCTGATGTACTACAAGCGATAGCGAGCTTGGGTTGTTTCAAAGAACAAGATAAACTTATAAAAGAGTTACTAAGTCCAAAGTAAGCTGTTTTATACATGTAATTGTTAATTCATATGAGTTATATAAAAGAAATCTTTTTACGTATATAAATAATTAAAATATGAATATGTAAGAAATTATAGATAAAATTTTTTTTTAAGAATTTAAATATATATATACATTACTATTATAAATATTTATTACATAATCATATAATTATTTTCTACGGATATTTCTTTCAAAATTAGCAATTTTGATGGGTGCAATTTTCTACATTATTATAATATAATACATATTATAACTGCGTTACTAAACTTAGGGAATAATCATTCATATATTTACGTTTCGAATTACAAAAAAGTATTGTTATATCTCGGCCGCTACCGAGTTTTTCGGCATCGGATTCTGGTCATTTTGAGGTTTTTTCTGGAGAGTGGTACGTAATATCGAAATTTAGATATGCACGGAAAAACTAAGCGATTTTTCGAATAGATACATACAAGGAAACGGGAACTTACAAATAAGCTTTAAGTATCATCTTGTTAATGCAGCCTCTTTCAGTGTGTCCAATGCTTACCCGAAATGTTGAGTAAAATTGATCTGGTACTAGAGACCAGGATCGTTTATACAAATTCGTAATCAACTTGAAGATAGCATGGCGGAAGAATCTTTCTCTTCTTTTACTTCTAATGACTAATCAAAGAATCAGAAAAAGTTGAAATGATAATTCACAGATAATGTGCGAGTTACAGACCCTATCGTGTGACTATCTGCACTCCTGCTTTTTGCCTCTCTTTCTTTCTAAATAAAGCACACGAGCCTGAGAAGAGCCGTTAAGAATTTGGTCCAATATATGTATATATACGTATACAAAAGGACGTCTCATTGTGTACCGTTGAAAAGACTTACAACAAAAACTTTACGGTGTCGGAAACCCCGAGCATGGAGTTTCGAGGCTTTTCTTAACATCTCAAACAATATTGTGATTTAAAGTTGACGTGTCTAGAATTTTTGAAAAAGAAATATATTCAAAGGGATAAGTACCCTTAACAAGAGTTGTAATGTACTTGAAATATATCTTAATATAAAAATGTATAAAAAAATATTTTCTCTACAAAAATATAAGAAATATATTTATACATAATTGTATGATTATTTGAGGGTAAATAAAAGCAGCCTTATAGTTCAGCCCTGAAAAATTATTTTGTTAATATATCAAAAACGAATTGAATTTTTTCAATAAACTAACGCCAATTTTTTTTTTATAAAAATGCATTTTTATGGTAATCGTTTTTACTACAAAGAAAGAGCCGTGAAATTTTGAAGTAGCAGGTTGATAAAATTACCATTAAAAACAGTCCAAAATCGTCGTTTCAAAATTTAAGTTATAATCCAAATATAACATTGGATAAAGACAATACATAAAGGAGAAAATTATAAAGAGAAAATATTATTTAGATACAAGATTATTTAGAAAGAAAAGTTGGTAAAATTGTTATTGTAGTAAAAATATTGATTCAAGAAAAAGATATAGAAAATGTAATGAACTCAGATCAATCACGATTTCAATTAGAAATGCATTCTGGACGCACATTAACAGTTAAAGAACAGAATCGAATTCAATATTTTATGCAATCAGTGACTTCTACAACTCATAGCAATACAATTCAACCAACAATATCAGGCGAAGATAGTCTTTTTCACTTCTTATAGTTTTTAAAGAAATAAGTGGTGATTTTTAACCCATTATAGAAAGAGACTTAATTTAGACCCCATAATGTATATGTTGTGGCTTTTAAATCTGGAAAATGAATCACATGTAATTAAAGAAAACTTATTTGTTTGATAAGCTGCAAATAAAATGATATTTCAAATTTTATTTATTTTTAAATTATTTCAAAATGTGGCTAAAAGAAGTATACTTTCCGAATGTGGATTCATCAAACGTTTAATTAATTGACTCTAAAAATGGACATTGTCTTGCCTTTACACAAGAAGTAACAACCCAGAAGAATGAAGTCATTTTCAAAATAATTTCGAAAGGAACCACGAATTAATACAACCTCTTGATGTTTATGAGTTCAGAGTATGAAAGAAATATTTCAAACATTTTTTTTACTGTGATATTAATGAATGAGGATTTATATCTACATTTAAAGAATAATATTATTAAGATACAATCTTTGGTATATAATCATCTATCATCACCAAGGACTACCGATTTATTTATTATACAACTTGCGTTGTAAACGATTTTATACAATTCGCGTTATATAAAAGTGGATAGCAATTTGAAGATCTAATTAACTTAGCTGAGTGTATAACAAAATATAATACAAACTGCGAAGTAGAAGGTTGTTCTAGTGTCGTAATTGTTATATATATTGTTGGTGTGGAAAATCGTTATGTTAGAAACATTTTTTTCGTGAATAATATTATTGTTCATCGTACAAACGTTAATTAAGAATTTATATCTATTAGTTCATACACTTATATATATAAAATAATGATTATATCTAATTGTTGCAATAATATGTGCATTTTTAGAATATAAAATATATTCACGTATAACAAAAATTTTATGTAAAACATTTTCTCTTTTCTCTAAAAAATAAAATCTTTCACAGTTACACCTTTTTCTCTTTTTTAAAAAATTCAAATTCAACGAACTGGATTCGAATGTGATGTTTATACAAACATTTTAGTAAGATTCAATTAAAATGAAATTATCAACAAAAGAAAAATATATTTTTCTAGATTTTTAAAATTTAAAACTATTATGAAAATGAGTAATGTGACCATTGAAAGCATAAATAATTCATGTACAAGCAAATGATTTTAAGAAATGAGTGCTATATAAAAAAATCTTATAAAATACAATTTTTGCGCTAAACTTTAAATGTTTTATTTTCAAAATTTTCGCGATGTGTTAACATCTGTAACGAGATTTTTGGCATGCTTATTACGGCGTATCATGTAACGGTTTTATCTGTTATTAGTCTCTTCCTTTTTTGTATGTCTTTATTTATCGCGGCGGGCGGTGGCATAGTCTTTCGTGCTTCCTGGTTATTCCGGTCCGGATGGCTCAAGTTCGGACCGGATTCGTATCGGAAGGAAGAGATGTAAAGAGATGGAATAATTAAAAAATGACAGCTTATTTTTATAAAGATTAATCTAATTTATTTAAACTAAATCTTCTATCGTCAAGAGGATTTATTTCATTATTTGACGCGTTTTCCTTACAAATATAGTTTACAATGAAATTTTCTTAGATTACAGGTTTTACAGAACTTTTGGCAAATCACAGCGATGGTTTATTTTTACAATCTTAATAATCATAGCGGTGTTTTTTGTACATAACTTATGACGAGTTATGATGACGCTTATCTTATATAGTATTAATGATTTACAATGAGTCACGGCAGCAGATTAGTCCACGGAAGAGTTACGGCGATTAAAGTCAAACTACGTGACTGTATCTCCGCAGTACATCAAACGATTTCATTCTGAGATTTCTGGTATGTCGAAGGACTTACATCAGGGGCCACGCGCCAAAAAGCTGTACGTTCGAGAAACGCGCCGACAGACTCCAATCGTTAAGGACGCACCGAAAGACTACACCTCCTAGAGTACCCGACGTGCCAAAAGGCTACATCAGGAGTCACGCGTTGAAAGGCTGTACGACCACAGAGAATATGTCCTCTGCTTCTGAAGACCTTCAACTATGGAACTCACCGTTCTTCGCGAGTTCAACCCTTTTAAACGTTTTACCAGAGTTTTCTCTCACACTCTTGCCCGCATGGAGCCTTGTGGATGAGTTACTTTGCTTAGTCTTTGCCCTTGCAATTCGTGGGCAAAGGCTAGCGAGTCCGACAGCGGTGACGCAAGCGCGTTGTGCCTTACGCAGGGCTTAACCTTGCATAAGCCAAGGCTCCCTTCCCTGTCCCCATGCTCTCTCACACTCTTTCCGAGTTCTCTCGCATATTTGCAATGCTAGATACTACAAAGTGTCCCTCTACCATGGGGCTTACTCCTGTTAACTCACCGTGCACTGCACCACGTTCTTTCACTACGGGATCATTCTCTCACTCATTCTATACTCTCTCTCACATACAGTATTATAACATACAGTGTTACTTGCGGACGACGCTAATATGTACATGTCATTCACACATTCACTTATATCTGTTGTTCTGACGCTACGTCATGTCCGCGTCTCTCGTACATACACTCTTACATCTAATATTACTTACGGCCGATATGCCGCATAAATGTTACACATATATGTCCACTCACTATTGCTACACTGTTTCTGCATCCCCGGATACTCGGCTTGTATCGGAAGGCCACGAGAAATCGCTCTCTACCACTCCCGGCGGGCGTAGTGGGTAGGCTTCATCTTCTTCCCCTTCCCGGTGCAGACGAGTACTCGCGACGGATTTATCCGTCACGCATCAATATTCAATATTATTTAAATGATGATAATCTGTATTTTTAAATAGACAGATTTATTAGAAAATAAATAAATAAAGATAAATAAATATAAACAAATAAATAAATAAAGATAAACAAATAAATAAATAAATAAATAAAGATAAACAAGTAAATAATGTATGTGATCCCTCGTGTAAAAGCTTTCGCAAAAGCGTCTTTTTTAAAGGAAAAAATTGGCTTGTGGTACATGTCAAAAGTCTCTTGTTAGAAGTACTTACCCTTTTGAATATCTCAAAGAGGTTTATTTTTTTTAAAATCTCCGATATACAACTTCAAATTTCAATATCGTTCATAGTAAAATTATTTTTAATAATTTTGAGTCTACCTGAAAATTGCTGCGTAAAAAAGAAATAGTCATATTTATCCTTGTGAAAAATAAGGGATACAACTGGTGAGAGTTAAAGCTATTACCAAAAAACCGCATTTTTACAAAAAATAAATTGGCGTTCATTTATTTTTCACTTATGAACTATAAGGGTATTTTTTACACTTTAAATGATCGTATAATAACGTATAAATATATTACTTATACTTTTTATCATATTTTACAATACGTTACAAAATTAAAAAAATGATTAAATTACATATCAGAAAACTGTTGTTAAGGATACTTAACCCTTAGAATATTCTTTTTTTCTAATAACTCAAAAATACAAATACCTTACATTTTAATATTGTTTATCATAGAATAATTTTTCATGAGATTCACTTAATTTAAAAATTTCTGAAGAAACAAAGAGAAAGAAAAGTTATATTCACCCTTATAAAAAATAAGCTATGTAACTCATTGGAGTAAAAGTAATTTTCACATAAGCATTTTTTCATATGAAAGAAATTGATATCGGTTTTATTCAAAAATTTTACTTCGTTTTTGAAATATTAAAAGAAATAATTTTCGAGGATAAACTTTAAGTGTGCTTTCCACCTCTTAAATCGCCTAGTTAGTATGTAAAAAAACACGACTAATATTTTTTAATATACTATAACATATCACAATTGTAAGAAAATTGATTAGGTACACCTTTCGAATGCTTACGTAAGTAGACCTGATTAGTATTGGTCGAGTTTGAACCTGCCAGTCTTCTCTCGACGGTTAATCCATCGCATATTATTTGTCGGGTATTTTAATTCTTCTTTCGTTGCAATTAAAATAGTTTTTATACTATGTCTTATCTGCTAAAACGAATGATTAGAAATTTTGGATTATATTTTTGGGAAGTTAGAGTAACACGTATAACATAAAAAAACATTGATGAAAAAAGACAGTCGATAGAATTTGCTTACTTACCTCTATAAAAACCTATCATTTTTATAATTTTACATTAAATTGTTATAAATTTTTTTATTTTCTACGAAAAATAATCGTTACCTGTTCTAATGAATGTATTCATAATACAAATGAATTTAATTTTAAAGGAAATAAAAGTTTTTAATTATAATTGGCTTAAAATTAATTAACTTAATTCGTGTGAAATTTGAAATTCACATTCTTTATATAATCGCTATTATTTCTTTTAAAGTTACCCTTCAAGATATTACTTCTAACACTTCTTTTAAAAAATGAATACTGACTACAAATCTGAAATGATTCTTTCTTCTCTTATAATTAGAAACTGTTAAGTTAGTCATCGAAAAAGTATGCTGCATAATATTTTTATATAGTGGTGCTGAATAAATAAATGTTTAATTACTATAAATAACTAGTACGTATCGCAGGTGTTTTGTTAGTAAATACAAACAATGAATTTCACTGTAAAACAAAATGTTGTAAGTCCATAAAAATAAGTAAAATAAAAAAGTATTTGGTGTTTTTATTAACAAATATAAAAATAAAATTTTAATCTATAAAATTTACTTTTATAACTTATACTTTTAGACTTAAATTTTTAGTATTTCATCTAATTCTAAAATAGATTTATGAGTTATATAATATTTATACTTTTCTTTGGAATATATAAATATCTCTTTCATATAATCAACATCCATAATTTGTGTAGATTTTCTTGTCGTACTCTGCTAACCATTAATCATATTAATTCTCTTGCAGATTACTTATTTATTACAATAAGTGATAAGCGTTACTAAACATTATTCTATACATTATATTCTACACATTAATCTAACTATCAATGATAATTAAACAATAAATTTTTCTGATCCAATAAAAAATTGTCCTTTGTACATTATTAAAAAATTTAATAGAAATTACTAATTTATATTTAACAATTTAAAGAAATTTAATTTAAATGTAAATTTTTTTTATATTATATATGAAAAATTTTTTATTCAAAATTTTACTATCCTACCATTTATTAAAAGCTAAAATATTAATAATTCTTAACCGTTAATTCTTAATGCATTTTTTATAATTTTAATGCTAAATAGAGCGCAAATATTTTTGAAAGATATTCCACTAAATTCTATTTTCAGTCATAATACAGAAAAAGTGATATACTTCTTATTACTTGAAAGAAAACGGAAAAGACCAGCTTGTGAAGATGAACTAGAGATAGTACGAAATAGTATTCGAGGAATAATTAATCAACAAGATGATCCACCTAAGAAACGTATTGATACTTGTCGTATTAATGGAAATAGTAACTTCAATTTAGGCCAAATAAGTCAAGGTTCACCAGTAACACCAAGAAGGCAATCTAGGTAAAATAATTATTATAAATCTTTCTATTGCAATCATTTTTTTATAAAAGAAATGCTTAAATTTACTTATGTTAAATATATTAAATAACACGAACAATGTTTATAATAATAAGAATTTATCATCTAAATAATTTATAAGAACGTTTTGTTAAAATAAAAAGTATATGTTGCCGAATAAAAAGTTAATTAACGACAATCGTTATAAATACTACATTTCAAATATATTTTTAATTCAATATTATTTAACATTATTAAGAATAGAAATTATATTAGATTTATAATTATAATTTTATAATCAAAAATAAAATTTTAATTTAGTTACTTAGACTTACCAATCATCTTAAAATATTAAAATTTGTATTAGTACTCTTCAATGGAAAAAATTCGTTTTTTCTATGTATTTATATTTTTTGTTTTGATTAAATAAAAAATTATCAGTTTTAAATATTTTTGTAATGCAAACCATTAGATTAAATGTCATTCTCTATCTCAAATAAGTAAATGTTTTAAAAATAGTGTTATAATGTTCTTCACGTTATATGTGCAAATACAAAGTAATCATAAATAAAACACATTTTTAAATAAATGCAGAATACTTAAATTCATAATTACAAACATGTTACATTTATAGCTAAATGAACCGTGATTCAGTAAATTTAGTAAATTAAGAGATTGACTCACAGCAAATTACATTAGAGATGAATTCCTTATATTTTTGTTTATATGTGCTACGATCGAGTTTTACAATTTTATGATTCTTATCCTTTCTAGCTGTCTTTGTCATGCTCAAATTTAAGGTACTGCTATTACTTACAAGTAATTACCGACATTGTAATCGTTTCAACCATTTTGCCATTATTTTAACCGTGTATAATGTCTGTATTAATTAAAAAAATTATTCTATTTAACATATAAATAATTATCTGTTTTATAGTCTATTCATTATTTGCTTACATTTGTTTGTTTATTAATGCATTTTCTAAATTTACTAAAATGTTTCAATGTACGAAGTTTCATATTTTACTTCCAATAAGACAAAATGAATTCACAAACAATTTACAAGATTGATTTAAAGTTTTGTGTATAATTTATATTAAGCTTTTATGATATTATATTAATTTATATAATTGTGTAATTTTTTCTGAGTATTGGTTTTAGAATGAGCATTTTGAAATTGTTACTTCAACAGTTAGCTTCGCTTTATGCAAATCAATTAATGTAAAAAATAATAACATTGAAAGAGAGAAAAATTAGATGCAACATTAGTACGAGCAGTAAATAATTTAAAATATGTAATAAGAAATGTTGAAAGCATGAAATACGAATTACAATGTTAGAGAATCATGAAATTATGAAACTAAAACTACACTAATCTTAAGAAAATTAATTATATTGTTCACTACTTTCACTGGATCAATTTAAAAAAAAAAATTTTTGTGATATATTAGAATTCTATTTCCATAATAGCCATTTTCATAATAATTCAGCGTTTAGACTTCGTTTTTGTTTATACTTATGTTCCATCTGTAAAATAGTGCCTATATAGAATTATATAAAAATTTAACTTCAAGAATTTTTTACTAAAAAATTTTGTATAAAGTAATTTAAACATATTCTAACATAAAATTTTAATATATAAAGGAGTTTAATTTTAAATTTAATTAAACGTTTAGACTATATTTAAAATATATAAAGTTTAAATACATAAGTTTAAATCATACGAAAAATATATTAAAATGTATTTAGAAAATATTTATATTTTATTGTCATATACAATTTTCAAAATATTACATTTCTTATACATAATATAGTAAAAATAACTTCATTCATTCTGTGTAATATTTCGAATTAAGTTAACACTCATTATTTTATATCTGAATAAAATATGATTGTAGCAAGATAAAATTTCATTTTTAGTTTAAAACAGCATTGTAAACGATCAGTGTGCAGTACCTATTCTCCTATAACACATTCGGTGACATCTATACCAACGATACCACCCGCATATACGTCTAATATGAGTAGCTCTCATAAAGTGATATCGTGTTTACAAACAGTTCAAGTTACTAATCCTAGACGTTTATCTTCAATTACATCTTCTGGAAATGACTGCTCAAACCAAACTACATTCTCACCATCTACATTAACAAATATTGGAATTGAAATCAATAATTTACAACAAGGTAACAAAATTTGAATAATTGAAAAAGTAAATTACTTAAGTAAATTAATTATTTATATTAATAGTAATAGAATTTTATATAAAGTGTATCCATAAGTCTTAATGCTAATTTAAGTAGAGAGAGAGGAGAGAGAGAGAGAGAGAGAGTGAAAGAGAGGGATTATGTTAATGCAAGAAAACATTTAATTTATTATCATTTTAAAGATATTATTCTATTATATATAATATACAGTTTTGTATAGAAAAATGTAGATCTTATTGTTTACATTGTATCAAATTATTATAATCAAATCACGGATATTTTAATAGAAACAGTTTCATAAGTATGAGGGGGTCTAATATACGGGGGGAGGGTGGGGGCGGGGGAGATATGTAAATAATATAAAGTTTTAGGAGCATGTTTGCAATGAATGAAAGAAATTAAAGAATTGAAGTAATGGTTACAAGGTCGCCTAGCGGACAAAAAAAAAAAAAAAAAAACTACAAAAAAAAAACTAAAAGGAGATATGAAGTGGAGCGATTTGGTACAAAGAAACAGTAAACACAAAAAAAAAAAGAAAAAAAAAAAAAGAGAGAAAAAATAAAAAAGAGAGAGAGAAAGAGTGAGAAGGAGAACGGGGAGGAAGATAAAAGAAAACAGGACTGAAAAGGGGGGGGGGGGGGGGGGGGGGGGAGAAAGGGGGGAAAAAAAGAAAAGACAGGGGGGGGGGGGGGGGGGGGGTAAGGAAGGGGGGGGGAAAAAAAGAAAAAGAAAGAAAAAAGGGGGGGGGGGGGGGGGGGGGGGGGGGGGGGGGAATAGCATACGTTTATTGATTGCTATATGATTTAATTGTAGGAAACTCTTTCTATACTTATATATCTAAGTTCAAATAATAATTTTTGTAGAATCTCAAATGTATTCAATTTTGAAAATGTTTTAAAGTAAAATAGAGGCATACATTTTAAAATTAAGTTATAATTAAACATGCTCAAGTAGTTTTCATGAAAAAAATAATAAATTTGATAAAAATATTAATGCTATAGCAGTGTTATTACAATATTATATTACATAATATAATATTATTATGTGATAATTTTGATCTCATCATTTATTTTGAACATTTGTATTATAAACGTGTATTTATTAATTGATAGATACTAATAGATAATGAAAATTTGTATTTTATATTAGTTTGAACTTACTCTGTTTCATATTTTTTATATTTAACTAACTGTAGAAATTAATTTTGAACAATAAATCATAATATGCGATGAATCAGTTAATTGCCAGAACTCGACTCGTCAGAATCGTTGCTGAGCAGTCTCTGACCCTTAGGGTTTTTCGTATTTTTTTGTTGAGCGACCAAGGAACAACTATTCAGTTTTTTTAAGACGAGCAAAGGAATGCTCTATCTGTCCTTGTAGGATAAAGGAGGGCCGGTCGTGCTAATCAACGACCAAAAAGCCCTCAGCGGTATAGATAACCTTGAGAAACTGTCTACCGTTACTAATCGACCGTATATTTCTCAGGTCTTTGTAATTCTTTAAAATATCGAAGAGATAAAATATTTATAAGTTCATCTTAACAGTTTCAGAGATTGAAATCACGAAGCTGCTTATCTTTTTCGTACCGTGCATAGCTGCCAGAACTTTTACTTACAAAACTGTTTGCAGAATCCTAATACAACTAGCTTACAGGGAGAAAGAGGTGGTTTATACCGTCAAGACATAGAAAAAAAGTAACAGGTGACAAGAGAAACATTATCGAATTACGACATTGTTCTTTCCAGTAGCCGACAACGAGGGATCAACTAGACCTATTACTTACTAACTGAAACTATCTACTAACTCTTTACAATTATAACTACTAATTGCTTTTAGTCAGCTTTATTCTGCTCAAACATAGACTGTAAGATTTAAGACGGATTTGGATCTCAGAAAGATTGACCAAGTATCTTCAATATCTCTTAAGTGACACCTTAAGTATGTAGGGTTGTAATTGTCGCTTTAAAAAGGGCAAATTATTGCATAGTCCTTTCTTAGGTTCAAGCTTGATTATTATTCAATTCTCCGGCAAAAAAAAACATAGACCTTGTAAGATGTAAGAAAAAGACGGATTTGGATCTCAGAAAGATGACCAAGGATCGTTTCATGATACTCTTAAAAGTGACACCTTAAGTAGGTAGGGGTTTGTAAATTTGTCGCTTTAAAAAAAAAAAAAAGCAAATGTGGTATGGCATCGTGCCCTTTCTTGAGGGCGAGGGTCGCTGCGAGGGATTGAGGGGTGGTGTGGTTTTTTGTGGTGGGTAGGGTGTGTGGGGGGGGTGGGTGGGGGGGGGAGGGGGGGTGGGGGGGGGGGGGGGGGGGGGGGGGGGGGGGGGGGGGGGGGGGGGGGGGGGGGGGGGGGGGGGGGGGGGGGGGGGGGGGGGGGGGGGGGGGGGGGGGGGGGGGGGGGGGGGGGGGGGGGGGGGGGGGGGGGGGGGGGGGGGGGGGGGGGGGGGGGGGGGGGGGGGGGGGGGGGGGGGGGGGGGGGGGGGGGGGGGGGGGGGGGGGGGGGGGGGGGGGGGGGGGGGGGGGGGGGGGGGGGGGGGGGGGGGGGGGGGGGGGGGGGGGGGGGGGGGGGGGGGGGGGGGGGGGGGGGGGGGGGGGGGGGGGGGGGGGGGGGGGGGGGGGGGGGGGGGGGGGTGGGGGGGGGGTGGGGGGGGGGGGGGGGGTGGGGGGTGGGGGGGGGGGGGGGGGGGGAGGGGGGGGGGGGGAGGGGTGGGGGTGGGGGGCGGGATGGGGGGTCGGTGGTGTGTGGGGGTCGGGGGGGTGTGGGGTGTTGGGGGGGGGGGGGGGGCTTCGTGGTGTGTGCTTGCGGGCGCCTGGGGGTGTAGGCGCGGTGGGGGGGGTCTCGACGTGGGGGGGTGTTGTGTGAGGGGGGGGTGGGGGTGGTGAGATTGTGGTGGGGGTGGTGGGGGGGGGTGGGGGGGGGGGGGGGTGGGGGGGGGTGGGGGTGGGGTGGGGGCGGCTGGGGTCGATTGTGTTAGTGGTTGGTTAGACGGTGTGGTGGGGGTGTGACGGGTGCGGGGTGTGGGCATGGGGGGGGTGTTTTGTGCTTGTGTGTGGGCGATTTGCGTGGTTGTGTGTTGGTGTCGTTGTGTGGAGGGGTGAGTTTGAGGTGGGGCTGGAGTAGGGTGGGGGTCTGAACGGGTGGTGTGTGGGGTGGGGTGGGGGGGGTTGCGTGTTTCTGTGCGTTATGAAGCGGTGTTGTGTGGGTGAGTGGTGAGGAGTGTTGTGTGTAGCTGGGGGTGCAGGTGAAGGGGTAGTGTAGCTTGGTTTGTGTTCGGGGTGGTTTAAAGGGTGGAGTAGTCGGGGTCTGGGTGCTGGTCGTGGTGGATGCTGGGGGTGGGGTGGCGGGGTGTTCCCGGGTGGGGCGCATTGAGCGGGTGGGGGGGGGGAGCTACGTGGTGACTGGGGGGGGGGGGGTTGTGGCCGTGCCGGTAAGTAGCTCTGAGTTAGAGTGCGAGGGGGGAGGGAGACTGGTGTGGGTTGGGTGTGGGGGGTGCTGGGTTGTCATTTGAGTGGCGGTGGGGGGTGGTTAAGAGAAGAGAGGGGTGATGAGAAGAAGGGGGGGTTGTTAACAAGCGACGACTGAGTTAAATAAGAGGAAAGTGATAGGGGGGGGGGGCAGAGTAGGGCGTGTGGGGGTAAAATGTTGAGGGTGGGAATGTGGGGAGTAGTGTGTGGCGTGGGTGTGGGTTGTGCGGTTTAATGTGGGGTGTTGTGGTTGTGTTGAAGGAGGATGGGTTATTATGTGAACGGTTAACGCTTAGTTAAGTCCGGTGGTTGTTGGGGTGTGCGGGGGTGTGGTGTGAAGGGGGCATAAAGGTAGGTGGGTGGTGAGTGGGGAAGAAACTGCTTCTTGTGCGGTCCTGCGAGGAAGTGGGGCTAAAGGTGAGGGGGGGGGGGGGTGGGGTGTGCGGGGATGGGGGGGCGGGGTGTGTGGCGTCGGTTCGGGGGGCGGGTTGTAATCGTGTGTGGAGATCTAGTAGGAAAGTACCGGGTGTGGATTAAGAAAAATAATTCGTTTCTACTATCTTTCTAGCTCTGAATTAATTATTTTGTCTTTATATCTTCTTTGTTCGCCTCAAACAGCTACTAGTTCGGGTGTACATCATTGGAGATCTAGATTAAATACCATAAAAAATTCGTTTCTAGGCAGCCCACGTTTTCATCGACGTAAGCTATTAACAAGTGTAGATGATGTAAGAATAAACTCTATAATTATAATGTTTAATATTTAAAATATATATACTCCTGAAGTAGCTAAAATAAATTTTTCTGTTACATATTTTTCATATATATATGTTACATATTTTTCATATATAATTTCATATATTTCTTCTTTTATTTGTCATATTTTCAAAGTATTTTATTGAATTTTTTATACTGATTGCTTTTTAGTTTTAAAATAACATGAGAAAAGCATCATTTGATTTAAAGATTAAATTTGAAGACGGTGATTCTAATCTTAAGTAAAAGGTTCGATGACCTTTTTTTCTCATCGGATAGAAGATCACCAAAAGGTCTCCAGAAGAGATCAATACTTTGGTAGAGTAGTTATTTCTTTTTCATTGACAAGGTTAGAATTATTAATTATTCTTTGTGTTGCGTAAAAAAGGAAATGGCATACGTTGGACGTTTTTAAATAGTCGTGTCCGAATTTCATTTTAAAGCGCATAACAATGACTGTTGAATTTGGACGGCATAAAAAACCAATTTCCTTCTCCATTGTCTGGGGCAGGTCCCACTATCCGTTGTCTTTGTTGCTTTGAAAGCCCCAACGCTTCTCTCTTTTAGCCCTAATTAAAAGCAACACCACTGGAATCCCAGCGCGTGGCACCTCTTCACAGCCGTAAGGTTCAATCGGCGCACGGCCTCTGGGCATCACCCAAGCAAAT
>JACCHZ010000028.1:0-47791 GCA_018907045.1 Wiebesia pumilae
GATACAAGTTCTTTCGAATGGATTAATTATTAAGTATTTTTTATTGATTATTATATTACATTTTCATTTCTCTTTTTCTTTTTACATGATTACGTATTCAATTAAGGCGAATTGCTAAAAATATTTCCAAAAAACATTATTATACTAAAGTAATTGCTTACATTATAATTATTTACGTATAAGATAATTTTGCAACTCTTTAATCTGTAATCAACAGCTAACATTTAATTGAAACTCTTGTATTTTCATTGCAGGACATAGTGAAAACAGCAGTGAAATTCAACCTTGATCTGTTCATAAGGACAGCGGCATATGTAAACACTATAGAGAAGAATTTTACAATTTTGCAATGCAGATACCAGTTATTTCGAATGGACTAATTATTAAGTATTTTTTAGTGAGTATTCTATAACATTTTAAATTCTATTTATATTTTACATGATTACGTATTCAATTAAGGCGAATTGCTTAAAAATATTTCCAATGACTTTATTACAGTAAAAATAATTGCTTACATTATAATTATTTACGTATAAGATAATTTTGCTACTCTTTAATTTTTAATCAACAGCTAACATTTAATTGAACTCTTGTATTTTCATTGCAGGACATCGTGAAAACAGCAGTGAAATTCAACCTTGATCTGTTCATAAGGACAGCGGCATATGTAAACACTATAGAGAAGAATCTACAATTTTGCAATGCAGATACAAGTTATTTCGAATGGATTAAATATTAAGTATTTTTTAGTGATTATTCTATTAAATTTTCATTTCTCTTTTTCTTTTACATGATTACGTATTCAATTAAGGCGAATTGCTAAAAATATTTCCAAAAACATTATATACTAAAAGTAATTGCTTACATTATAATTATTTACGTATAAGATAATTTTGCAACTCTTTAATCTGTAATCAACAGCTAACATTTAATTGAACTCTTATATTTTCATTGCAGGACATAGTGAAAACAGCAGTGAAATTCAACCTTGATCTGTTCATAAGGACAGCGGCATATGTAAACACTATAGAGAAGAATTTTACAATTTTGCAATGCAGATACCAGTTATTTCGAATGGACTAATTATTAAGTATTTTTTAGTGAGTATTCTATAACATTTTAAATTCTATTTTATTTTACATGATTACGTATTCAATTAAGGCGAATTGCTTAAAAATATTTCCAATGACTTTATTATAGTAAAAATAATTGCTTACATTATAATTATTTACGTATAAGATAATTTTGCTACTCTTTAATTTTTAATCAACAGCTAACATTTAATTGAACTCTTGTATTTTCATTGCAGGACATCGTGAAACAGCAGTGAAATTCAACCTTGATCTGTTCATAAGACAGCGGCATATGTAAACACTATAGAGAAGAATCTACAATTTTGCAATGCAGATACAAGTTATTTCGAATGGATTAAATATTAAGTATTTTTTAGTGATTATTCTATTAAATTTTAAATTCTATTTTTATTTTTACATGATTACGTATTCAATTAAGGCGAATTGCTTAAAAATATTTCCAATGTCTTTATTATAGTAAAAATAATTGCTTACATTATAATTATTTACGTATAAGATAATTTTGCTACTCTTTAATTTTTAATCAACAGCTAACATTTAATTGAACTCTTGTATTTTCATTGCAGGCCATCGTGAAAATTGCAGTGAAATTAAACCACGGACTGGATCTAAGGACAGCGGCTTATGTTAACACATTCGAGAAGCATTTTACGACTAATTCTGAAGCTGGTCTTGCCATTTGAGATTGTTAAACATGTCATCAACGGACACATACACATTTATCATTCATATCTAAAAAAGTAAGTAATTACACAGCAAATTTATCGGAAACAATAAACAAATAAGTCACTAAGAGAGAGTGAGTAGAGAGCATGTGAAGCCATCACGCGAGCGCAATAGAACAGTATTTCTTTTTGTAAAGCAGTTTGCAAAAAATATAAGAAAATGTATGCCGCATTAAGTATCGAAATATGTGCGAACTATCTGGAATTAATTTTACTGCGTTTTGTGATAATTTCTAAAAAAATCTTTATATATCAATTAGATTAATCTCGGCCGATGAGTCATTGACTGATGGTAACTAGACTCGGTCGATAAGTTACCGACTGACGGTAACGTAATAATCTGTTTACGCGCTGTGCGTGAAAAATCCGACTTGTCGAATAATACGCACTTGCGTCTGTTTTCGCGGCTGCGCGAGTGGAAAATTACGCACTTGCGGCTGCATGAGTGGAAAAATACGCATTTGCTTCTGTTTTCGCGGCTGCGCGAGTGGAATATTACGCACTTGCGGCTGCACGAGTGGAAAAATACGCACTTGCGTCTGTTTTTGCGGCTGCGCGAATGGAAAATTACGCACTTGCGTCTTTTTTCATGGCTGCGCGAGTTGAAAAATACGCACTTGTCGAATAATACGCAGTTGCGTCTGTTTACGCGGCTGCGTGCGTGGAAAAATACGCACTTGACGAATAATACGCAGTTGCGTCTGTTTACGCGGCTGCGTGCGTGGAAAACTACGCACTTGCGTGGAAAATACGCACTTGTGAAAAAATACGCAGTTGCGTCTGTTTACGCGGCTGCGTGCGTGGAAAACTACGCATTTGCATGGAGAATACGCACTAGTTAAAAAATACGTAGTTGCGTCTGTTTACGCGGCTGAGTTCGTATAAAACTACGCACTTGTCGAAAAATACGCACTTGTGAAAATATACGCAGTTGCGTCTGTTTACGCGGCAGTTTGCGTGGAAAACTACGCACTTGCGTGGAAAATACGCACTTGTGAAAAAATACGCAGTTGCGTCTGTTTACGCGGCTGCGTGCGTGGAAAACTACGCACTTGTCGAAAAATACGCACTTGCGTGGAAAATACGCACTTGTGAAAAAATACGCAGTTGCGTCTGTTTACGCGGCTGCGTGCGTGGAAAACTACGCACTTGTCGAAAAATACGCACTTGTGAAAATATACGCAGTTGCGTCTGTTTACGCGGCTGCGTGCGTGGAAAACTACGCACTTGATGAAAAATACGCACTTGCGTGGAATATACGCACTAGTGAAAAATACGCAGTTGCGTCTGTTTACGCGGTTGCGTTCGTGGAAGAATACGCATTTGTCGAATAATACGCTGTTGCCTCTGTTTACGCGGCTTAGTTCGTGGAAAACTACGCACTTGTCGAAAAATACGCACTTGCGTGGAATATACGCACTTGTGAAAATATACGCAGTTGCGTCTGGTTACGAGGTTGCGTTCGTGGAAAAATACGCATTTGTCGAATAATACGCAGTTGCTCCTGTTTACGCTGCTGCGTGCGTGGAAAATACGCACTTTCGTGGAAAATACTCACTTGTGAAAAAATACGCAGTTGCGTCTATTTACGCGGTTGCGTTCATGGAAGAATACGCATTTGTCGAATAATACGCAGTTGCGTCTGTTTACGCGGCTGCGTGCGTGGAAGAATACGCATTTGTCGAATAATACGCAGTTGCATCTGTTTACGCGGCTGAGTTCGTGGAACACTACGCACTTGTCGAATAATACGCAGTTGCGTCTGTTTACGCGGCTGCGTGCGTGGAAAAATACGCACTTGACGAATAATACGCAGTTGCGTCTGTTTACGCGGCTGCGTGCGTGGAAAACTACGCACTTGCGTGGAAAATACGCAGTTGCGTCTGTTTACGCGGTTGCGTTGTGGACGCATACGGCATTTGTCGAAAATACGCAGTGTTGCCTCTGTTTACGCGGCTGAGTTCGTGAAAACTACGCACTTCGTGGAAAAATACGCACTTGTGGAATATACGCACTTGTTGAAAATACGCAGTTGCGTCTGGTTACGCGGGTTGCGTTGCGTGGAAAATACGCACTTGTCGAATAATACGCAGTTGCGTGTTTACGCGCTGCGTGCGTGCGTGGAAAACTACGCACTTGTGAAAAATACGCAGTTGCGTCTGTTTACGCGGTGCGTGCGTGGAAAAATACGCAATTGTGAATAATACGCAGTTGGTCTGTTTACGCGGCTGCGTGCGTGAAAACTACGCACTGCGAAAATAGCACGGTGGAATATACGCACTTGTAAAATAACGCAGTTGCGTCTGTTTACGCGGCTGTGTGCGTGGAAAACTACGCACTTGCGTGGAAAATACGCACTTGTGAAAAAATACGCAGTTGCTCCTGTTTACGCTGCTGCGTGCGTGGAAAACTACGCAATTGTCGAATAATACGCAGTTGCGTCTGTTTACGCGGCTGCACGGATGGAGAATTACGCACTTGCGGCTGCACGAGTGGAAAAATACGCAATTGCCGACTCATGAGTGGAAAAATACCCACTTGCGTCTGTTTTCGCGGCTGCACGAGTGGAAAAATACGCACTTGCCTCTGTTTTCGCAGCTGCGCGAATGGAAAATTACGCGCTTGCGGCTTCACGAGTGGAAAAATACGTACTTGCGTCTATTTTCGTGGCTGCACGAGTGGAAAAATACGCAATTGCCGATTAATAAGTGGAAAAATACGCACTTGCGTCTGTTTACGCGGCTGCACGAGTGGAAAAATACGCAAATGCCGACTCTTGAGTGGAAAAATACCCACTTGCGTCTTTTTTCGCTGCTGCACGAGTGGAAAAATACGCAATTGCCGACTCATGAATGGAAAAATACCCACTTGCGTCTTTTTTCGCTGCTGCACGAATGGAAAATTACGCATTTGCGGCTGCACGAGTGGAAAAATACGCACTTGCGTCTATTTTCGTGGCTGCGCGAGTGGAAAATTACGCACTTTCGGCTGAACGAGTGGAAAAATACGCACTTGCGTCTGTTTTTGCGGCTGCGCGAGTGGAAAATTACGCACTTGCGGCTGCATGAGTGGAAAAATACGCATTTGCGTCTGTTTTAGCGGCTGCGCGAGTGGAAAATTACGCACTTGAGGCTGCATGAGTGGTAAAATACGCACTTGCGTCTGGTTACGTGGCTGCACCAGTGGAAAAATGCGCACTTGCGGTTGCATGAGTGGAAAAATACCCACTTGCGTCTGTTTTTGCTTCTGCGCGAGTGGAAAAATACGCGTGATAACATGGTAACTGTTTTCGACCGATAAGTTATCGACTGATGGTAACTAGCCTCGGTCGATGAGTTTTCGACTGATGGTAACTAACCACGCTATCGATACCAATGTTTATTCACTGCAGCGCTGCGGGTGTTTTGCTCACTTCCGAAGCCGCGAGGACCACTAGCTTATGGGACGGCGTATCTTCTCTACTTACCGCTCTGACTCCGCGAAGTTGCTTCCATCGTATGTATAATATTATAATAATAGAGTTTTAATATCAACCTAATAAGATTGATTATTGTCTATTCACATCTACTTTACATTTACTACTTTATCAAGTATTTTATACGCTTACTTATAATTAGACAAATTTTAATTCATCTCTTCATTTAAAAATTACACAAATTACGAATCAAGAGATTGTGGATAGAGCACGTAAACTAACAATTTTAAAGAAATAATTACTTAGAAAACGCTAACTCATTAAATTTTGTTGCAGAATCTGTCCGAGAATCCCTAGAACGTTGATTTGGACTTGTTGGTGAACGCATTGCAATTACACCCTCAAAATCATACCAAAAACGTACTTCTGATGGTTGTGAAAAATACTTGAACATTCAGGCTTTGGTTATACTATGAAACGGTCTGCAAGAGTAAGCAAAACTAAATGCTTTAAGAATTTACGATTACTGTTATAACTTTTATAATAAATTAAGGTAACATTATAATATAAATTTTTTCCACCAATCAATCATTAAATTTATTTTTACAATAAATATTACAGAATATAAGTTGTAATAAAAAAAATAAATCATGAATGCAAATACAACTTATTACGAATGGATTAATTATTAGTTAATTTTTATGATCATTCTATTACAGTTTAAATACTATTTTTATTTTTACATGATTAAGTATTAAAATAAAGCGAATTGCTTAAAAATATTTCCAAAAACATTATTATACTAAAAATAATTGCTTACATTATAATTATTTACGTATAAGCTAATTTTGCTGGTCTGAATTTGTAAACAACAGTTAACATTTAATAGAACTCTTGTATTTTCATTGCAGGCCATAGTGAAAACAGCAGTGAAATTCAACCTTGATCTGTCCATAAGGACAGCGGCATATGTAAACACTATAGAGAAGAATCTACAATTTTGCAATGCAGATACAAGTTCTTTCGAATGGATTAATTATTAAGTATTTTTTATTGATTATTATATTACATTTTCATTTCTCTTTTTCTTTTTACATGATTACGTATTCAATTAAGGCGAATTGCTAAAAATATTTCCAAAAACATTATTATACTAAAAGTAATTGCTTACATTATAATTATTTACGTATAAGATAATTTTGCAACTCTTTAATCTGTAATCAACAGCTAACATTTAATTGAACTCTTGTATTTTCATTGCAGGACATAGTGAAAACAGCAGTGAAATTCAACCTTGATCTGTTCATAAGGACAGCGGCATATGTAAACACTATAGAGAAGAATTTTACAATTTTGCAATGCAGATACCAGTTATTTCGAATGGACTAATTATTAAGTATTTTTTAGTGAGTATTCTATAACATTTTAAATTCTATTTATATTTTACATGATTACGTATTCAATTAAGGCGAATTGCTTAAAAATATTTCCAATGACTTTATTACAGTAAAAATAATTGCTTACATTATAATTATTTACGTATAAGATAATTTTGCTACTCTTTAATTTTTAATCAACAGCTAACATTTAATTGAACTCTTGTATTTTCATTGCAGGACATCGTGAAAACAGCAGTGAAATTCAACCTTGATCTGTTCATAAGGACAGCGGCATATGTAAACACTATAGAGAAGAATCTACAATTTTGCAATGCAGATACAAGTTATTTCGAATGGATTAAATATTAAGTATTTTTTAGTGATTATTCTATTAAATTTTCATTTCTCTTTTTCTTTTTACATGATTACGTATTCAATTAAGGCGAATTGCTAAAAATATTTCCAAAAACATTATTATACTAAAAGTAATTGCTTACATTATAATTATTTACGTATAAGATAATTTTGCAACTCTTTAATCTGTAATCAACAGCTAACATTTAATTGAACTCTTATATTTTCATTGCAGGACATAGTGAAAACAGCAGTGAAATTCAACCTTGATCTGTTCATAAGACAGCGGCATATGTAAACACTATAGAGAAGAATCTACAATTTTGCAATGCAGATACAAGTTATTTCGAATGGATTAATATTAAGTATTTTTTAGTGATTATTCTATTAAATTTTAAATTCTATTTTTATTTTACATGATTACGTATTCAATTAAGGCGAATTGCTTAAAAATATTTCCAATGACTTTATTATAGTAAAAATAATTGCTTACATTATAATTATTTACGTATAAGATAATTTTGCTACTCTTTAATTTTTAATCAACAGCTAACATTTAATTGAACTCTTGTATTTTCATT
Organism: Wiebesia pumilae; assembly: GCA_018907045.1. Taxonomy (NCBI): domain Eukaryota; kingdom Metazoa; phylum Arthropoda; class Insecta; order Hymenoptera; family Agaonidae; genus Wiebesia; species Wiebesia pumilae. Next base: position 7,549 of record JACCHZ010000028.1, read on the forward strand.
GCAGGCCATCGTGAAAATTGCAGTGAAATTAAACCACGGACTGGATCTAAGGACAGCGGCTTATGTTAACACATTCGAGAAGCATTTTACGACTAATTCTGAAGCTGGTCTTGCCATTTGAGATTGTTAAACATGTCATCAACGGACACATACACATTTATCATTCATATCTAAAAAAGTAAGTAATTACACAGCAAATTTATCGGAAACAATAAACAAATAAGTCACTAAGAGAGAGTGAGTAGAGAGCATGTGAAGCCATCACGCGAGCGCAATAGAACAGTATTTCTTTTTGTAAAGCAGTTTGCAAAAAATATAAGAAAATGTATGCCGCATTAAGTATCGAAATATGTGCGAACTATCTGGAATTAATTTTACTGCGTTTTGTGATAATTTCTAAAAAAATCTTTATATATCAATTAGATTAATCTCGGCCGATGAGTCATTGACTGATGGTAACTAGACTCGGTCGATAAGTTACCGACTGACGGTAACGTAATAATCTGTTTACGCGGCTGTGCGTGAAAAATCCGACTTGTCGAATAATACGCACTTGCGTCTGTTTTCGCGGCTGCGCGAGTGGAAAATTACGCACTTGCGGCTGCATGAGTGGAAAAATACGCATTTGCTTCTGTTTTCGCGGCTGCGCGAGTGGAATATTACGCACTTGCGGCTGCACGAGTGGAAAAATACGCACTTGCGTCTGTTTTTGCGGCTGCGCGAATGGAAAATTACGCACTTGCGTCTTTTTTCATGGCTGCGCGAGTTGAAAAATACGCACTTGTCGAATAATACGCAGTTGCGTCTGTTTACGCGGCTGCGTGCGTGGAAAAATACGCACTTGACGAATAATACGCAGTTGCGTCTGTTTACGCGGCTGCGTGCGTGGAAAACTACGCACTTGCGTGGAAAATACGCACTAGTGAAAAAATACGCAGTTGCGTCTGTTTACGCGGTTGCGTTCGTGGAAGAATACGCATTTGTCGAAGAATACGCAGTTGCCTCTGTTTACGCGGCTGAGTTCGTGGAAAACTACGCACTTGTCGAAAAATACGCACTTGCGTGGAATATACGCACTTGTGAAAATATACGCAGTTGCGTCTGGTTACGCGGCTGCGTGCGTGGAAAAATACGCACTTGTCGTATAATACGCAGTTGCGTCTGTTTACGCGGCTGCGTGCGTGGAAAACTACGCACTTGCGTGGAAAATACGCACTAGTGAAAAAATACGCAATTGCGTCTGTTTACGCGGTTGCGTTCGTGGAAGAATACGCATTTGTCGAATAATACGCAGTTGCATCTGTTTACGCGGCTGCGTGCGTGGAAAAATACTCACTAGTCGAATAATACGCAGTTGCGTCTGTTTACGCGGCTGCGTGCATGGAAAAATACGCAGTTGCGTCTGTTTACGCGGCTGCGTACGTGGAAAACTACGCAATTGCTGGAGAATACGCACTTGTTAAAAAATACGCAGTTGCGTCTGTTTACGCGGCTGAGTTCGTGGAAAACTACGCACTTGCGTGGAAAATACGCACTATTGAAAAAATACGCAGTTGCGTCTGTTTCCGCGGCTGCACGAATGGAAAATTACGAATTTGCGGCTGCACGAGTGGGAAAATACGCACTTGCGTCTGTTTTCGCGGCTGCGCGAGTGGAATATTATGCACTTGCGGCTGCACGAGTGGAAAAATACGCACTTGCGTCTGTTTTTGCGGCTGCGCGAGTGGAAAATTACGCGCTTGCGGCTTCACGAGTGGAAAAATACGTACTTGCGTCTATTTTAGTGGCTGCGTGAGTGGAAAATTACGCACTTTCGGCTGCACGAGTGGAAAAATACGCAATTGCCGACTCATGAGTGGAAAAATACCCACTTGCGTTTGTTTTCGTGGCTGCACGAATGGAAAATTACGCATTTGCGGCTGCACGAGTGGAAAAATATGCACTTGCGTCTGTTACCGCGGCTGCGCGAGTGGAAAATTACCCACTTGCGGCTGCACGAATGGAAAAATACGCAATTGCCGACTAATAAGTGGAAAAATACGCACTTGCGTCTGTTTTCGCGGCTGCGCGAGTGGAAAATTACGCACTTGTCGAATAATACGCAGTTGCGTCTGTTTACGCGGCTGCGTGCGTGGAAAACTACGCACTTGCGTGGAAAATACGCACTAGTGAAAAAATACGCAGTTGCGTCTGTTTTCGCGGTTGCGTTCGTGGAAGAATACGCATTTGTCGAATAATATGCAGTTGCCTCTGTTTACGCGGCTGAGTTCGTGGAAAACTACGCACTTGCGTGGAAAATACGCACTTGTTTAATAATACGCAGTTGCGTCCGTTTACGCGGCTGCGTGCGTGGAAAACTACACACTTGCGTGGAATATACGCACTTGTGAAAATATACGCAGTTGCGTCTGGTTACGCGGTTGCGTTCGTGGAAAAATACGCATTTGTCGAATAATACGCAGTTGCTCCTGTTTACGCTGCTGCGTGCGTGGAAAATACTCACTTGTGAAAAAATACGCAGTTGCGTCTATTTACGCGGTTGCGTTCGTGGAAGAATACGCACTTGTCGAATAATACGCAGTTGCGTCTGGTTACGCGGTTGCGTTCGTGGAAAAATACGCATTTGTCGAATAATACGCTGTTGCGTCTGTTTACGCGGCTGTGTGCGTGGAAAACTACGCACTTGCGTGGAAAATACGCACTTGTGAAAAAATACGCAGTTGCGTCTGTTTACGCGGCTGCATGCGTGGAAAACTACGCAATTGTCGAATAATACGCAGTTGCGTCTGTTTACGCGGCTGCACGGATGGAGAATTACGCACTAGCGGCTGCACGAGTGGAAAAATACGCAATTGCCGACTCATGAGTGGAAAAATACCCACTTGCGTCTGTTTTCGCGGCTGCACGAGTGGAAAAATACGCACTTGCGTCTGTTTTCGCGGCTGCGCGAGTGGAAAATTACGCACTTGCGGCTGCACGAGTGGAAAAATACGCAATTGCCGACTCATGAGTGGAAAAATACCCACTTTCGTCTGTTTACGCGGCTGCACGAGTGGAAAAATACGCAATTGCCGACTCATGAGTGGAAAAATACCCACTTGCGTCTGTTTTCGCGGCTGCACGAATGGAAAATTACGCATTTGCAGCTGCACGAGTGGAAAAATACGCACTTGCGTCTGTTTTCGCGGCTACGCGAGTGGTAAATAACGCACTTGTGGCTGCACGAGTGGAAAAATACGCACTTGCGTCTGTTTTCGCGGTTGCGCTAGTGGAAAATTACGCACTTGCGGGTTCACGAGTGCAAAAATACGCACTTGCGTCTGTTTTCGTGGCTGCGCGAGTGGAAAAATACGCAATTGCCGATTAATAAGTGGAAAAATACGCACTTGCGTCTGTTTACGCGGCTGCACGAGTGGAAAAATACGCAATTGCCGACTCATGAGTGGAAAAATACCCACTTGCGTTTGTTTTCGTGGCTGCACGAATGGAAAATTACGCATTTGCGGCTGCACGAGTGGAAAAATATGCACTTGCGTCTGTTACTGCGGCTGCGCGTGTGGAAAATTACCCACTTGCGGCTGCACGAGTGGAAAAATACGCAATTGCCGACTAATAAGTGGAAAAATACGCACTTGCGTCTGTTTTCGCGGCTGCGCGAGTGGAAAATTACGCACTTGCGGCTGCACGAGTGGAAAAATACGCACTTGCGTCTGTTTACGCGGCTGCACGAGTGGAAAAATACGCAATTGCCGACTCATGAGTGGAAAAATACCCACTTGCGTCTGTTTTCGCGGCTGCACGAGTGGAAAAATACGCACTTGCCTCTGTTTTCGCAGCTGCGCGAATGGAAAATTACGCGCTTGCGGCTTCACGAGTGGAAAAATACGTACTTGCGTCTATTTTCGTGGCTGCGCGAGTGGAAAAATACGCAATTGCCGATTAATAAGTGGAAAAATACGCACTTGCGTCTGTTTAGGCGGCTGCACGAGTGGAAAAATACGCAATTGCCCGACTCTTGAGTGGAAAAATACCCAAGTGCGTCTGTTTTACGCGGCTGCCGAGTGGAAAATACGCATTGCCGACTCATGAATGGAAAAATACCCACTTGCGTCTTTTTTCGCGCTGCACAATGAAAATTACGCAATTGCGGCTGCATGAGTGAAAAAAAATACGCACTTGCGTCTGTTTTTGCGGCTGCGCGAGTGGAAAATTACGCACTTGCGGCTGCATGAGTGGAAAAATACGCATTTGCGTCTGTTTTAGCGGCTGCGCGAGTGGAAAATTACGCACTTGAGGCTGCATGAGTGGTAAAATACGCACTTGCGTCTGGTTACGTGGCTGCACCAGTGGAAAAATGCGCACTTGCGGTTGCATGAGTGGAAAAATACGCACTTGCGTCTGTTTTCGCGGCTGCGCGAGTGGAAAATTACGCACTTGCGGCTGCACGAGTGGAAAAATACGCACTTGCGTCTGTTTACGCGGCTGCACGAGTGGAAAAATACGCAATTGCCGACTCATGAGTGGAAAAATACCCACTTGCGTCTGTTTTCGCGGCTGCACGAGTGGAAAAATACGCACTTGCCTCTGTTTTCGCAGCTGCGCGAATGGAAAATTACGCGCTTGCGGCTTCACGAGTGGAAAAATACGTACTTGCGTCTATTTTCGTGGCTGCGCGAGTGGAAAAATACGCAATTGCCGATTAATAAGTGGAAAAATACGCACTTGCGTCTGTTTACGCGGCTGCACGAGTGGAAAAATACGCAATTGCCGACTCTTGAGTGGAAAAATACCCACTTGCCTCTGTTTACGCGGCTGCTCGAGTGGAAAAATACGCAATTGCCGACTCATGAATGGAAAAATACCCACTTGCGTCTTTTTTCGCGGCTGCACGAATGGAAAATTACGCATTTGCGGCTGCACGAGTGGAAAAATACGCACTTGCGTCTATTTTCGTGGCTGCGCGAGTGGAAAATTACGCACTTTCGGCTGAACGAGTGGAAAAATACGCACTTGCGTCTGTTTTTGCGGCTGCGCGAGTGGAAAATTACGCACTTGCGGCTGCATGAGTGGAAAAATACGCATTTGCGTCTGTTTTAGCGGCTGCGCGAGTGGAAAATTACGCACTTGAGGCTGCATGAGTGGTAAAATACGCACTTGCGTCTGGTTACGTGGCTGCACCAGTGGAAAAATGCGCACTTGCGGTTGCATGAGTGGAAAAATACCCACTTGCGTCTGTTTTTGCTTCTGCGCGAGTGGAAAAATACGCATGATAACATGGTAACTGTTTTCGACCGATAAGTTATCGACTGATGGTAACTAGCCTAGGTCGATGAGTTTTCGACTGATGGTAACTAACCACGCTATCGATACCAATGTTTATTCACTGCAGCGCTGCGGGTGTTTTGCCCACTTCCGAAGCCGCGAGGACCACTAGCTTATGGGACGGCGTATCTTCTCTACTTACCGCTCTGACTCCGCGAAGTTGCTTCCATCGTATGTATAATATTATAATAATAGAGTTTTAATATCAACCTAATAAGATTGATTATTGTCTATTCACATCTACTTTTACATTTTACTACTTTGATCAAGTATTTTATACGCTTACTTATAATTAGACAAATTTTAATTCATCTCTTCATTTAAAAATTACACAAATTACGAATCAAGAGATTGTGGATAGAGCACGTAAACTAACAATTTTAAAGAAATAATTACTTAGAAAACGCTAACTCATTAAATTTTGTTGCAGAATCTGTCCGAGAATCCCTAGAACGTTGATTTGGACTTGTTGGTGAACGCATTGCAATTACACCCTCAAAATCATACCAAAAACGTACTTCTGATGGTTGTGAAAAATACTTGAACATTCAGGCTTTGGTTATACTATGAAACGGTCTGCAAGAGTAAGCAAAACTAAATGCTTTAAGAATTTACGATTACTGTTATAACTTTTATAATAAAATTAAGGTAACATTATAATATAAATTTTTTCCACCAATCAATCATTAAATTTATTTTTACAATAAATATTACAGAATATAAGTTGTAATAAAAAAAATAAATCATGAATGCAAATACAACTTATTACGAATGGATTAATTATTAGTTAATTTTTATGATCATTCTATTACAGTTTAAATACTATTATTATTTTTACATGATTAAGTATTAAAATAAAGCGAATTGCTTAAAAATATTTCCAAAAACATTATTATACTAAAAATAATTGCTTACATTATAATTATTTACGTATAAGCTAATTTTGCTGGTCTGAATTTGTAAACAACAGTTAACATTTAATAGAACTCTTGTATTTTCATTGCAGGCCATAGTGAAAACAGCAGTGAAATTCAACCTTGATCTGTCCATAAGGACAGCGGCATATGTAAACACTATAGAGAAGAATCTACAATTTTGCAATGCAGATACAAGTTCTTTCGAATGGATTAATTATTAAGTATTTTTTATTGATTATTATATTACATTTTCATTTCTCTTTTTCTTTTTACATGATTACGTATTCAATTAAGGCGAATTGCTAAAAATATTTCCAAAAACATTATTATACTAAAAGTAATTGCTTACATTATAATTATTTACGTATAAGATAATTTTGCAACTCTTTAATTTGTAATCAACAGCTAACATTTAATTGAACTCTTGTATTTTCATTGCAGGACATAGTGAAAACAGCAGTGAAATTCAACCTTGATCTGTTCATAAGGACAGCGGCATATGTAAACACTATAGAGAAGAATTTTACAATTTTGCAATGCAGATACCAGTTATTTCGAATGGACTAATTATTAAGTATTTTTTAGTGAGTATTCTATAACATTTTAAATTCTATTTATATTTTACATGATTACGTATTCAATTAAGGCGAATTGCTTAAAAATATTTCCAATGACTTTATTACAGTAAAAATAATTGCTTACATTATAATTATTTACGTATAAGATAATTTTGCTACTCTTTAATTTTTAATCAACAGCTAACATTTAATTGAACTCTTGTATTTTCATTGCAGGACATCGTGAAAACAGCAGTGAAATTCAACCTTGATCTGTTCATAAGGACAGCGGCATATGTAAACACTATAGAGAAGAATCTACAATTTTGCAATGCAGATACAAGTTATTTCGAATGGATTAAATATTAAGTATTTTTTAGTGATTATTCTATTAAATTTTCATTTCTCTTTTTCTTTTTACATGATTACGTATTCAATTAAGGCGAATTGCTAAAAATATTTCCAAAAACATTATTATACTAAAAGTAATTGCTTACATTATAATTATTTACGTATAAGATAATTTTGCAACTCTTTAATCTGTAATCAACAGCTAACATTTAATTGAACTCTTATATTTTCATTGCAGGACATAGTGAAAACAGCAGTGAAATTCAACCTTGATCTGTTCATAAGGACAGCGGCATATGTAAACACTATAGAGAAGAATTTTACAATTTTGCAATGCAGATACCAGTTATTTCGAATGGACTAATTATTAAGTATTTTTTAGTGAGTATTCTATAACATTTTAAATTCTATTTTTATTTTACATGATTACGTATTCAATTAAGGCGAATTGCTTAAAAATATTTCCAATGACTTTATTATAGTAAAAATAATTGCTTACATTATAATTATTTACGTATAAGATAATTTTGCTACTCTTTAATTTTTAATCAACAGCTAACATTTAATTGAACTCTTGTATTTTCATTGCAGGACATCGTGAAAACAGCAGTGAAATTCAACCTTGATCTGTTCATAAGACAGCGGCATATGTAAACACTATAGAGAAGAATCTACAATTTTGCAATGCAGATACAAGTTATTTCGAATGGATTAAATATTAAGTATTTTTTAGTGATTATTCTATTAAATTTTAAATTCTATTTTTATTTTTACATGATTACGTATTCAATTAAGGCGAATTGCTTAAAAATATTTCCAATGTCTTTATTATAGTAAAAATAATTGCTTACATTATAATTATTTACGTATAAGATAATTTTGCTACTCTTTAATTTTTAATCAACAGCTAACATTTAATTGAACTCTTGTATTTTCATTGCAGGCCATCGTGAAAATTGCAGTGAAATTAAACCACGGACTGGATCTAAGGACAGCGGCTTATGTTAACACATTCGAGAAGCATTTTACGACTAATTCTGAAGCTGGTCTTGCCATTTGAGATTGTTAAACACGTCATCAACGGACACATACACATTTATCATTCATATCTAAAAAAGTAAGTAATTACACAGCAAATTTATCGGAAACAATAAACAAATAAGTCACTAAGAGAGAGTGAGTAGAGAGCATGTGAAGCCATCACGCGAGCGCAATAGAACAGTATTTCTTTTTGTAATGCAGTTTGCAAAAAATATAAGAAAATGTATGCCGCATTAAGTATCGAAATATGTGCGAACTATCTGGAATTAATTTTACTGCGTTTTGTGATAATTTCTAAAAAATCTTTATATATCAATTAGATTAATCTCGGCCGATGAGTCATTGACTGATGGTAACTAGACTCGGTCGATAAGTTACCGACTGACGGTAACGTAATAATCTGTTTACGCGGCTGTGCGTGAAAAATCCGACTTGTCGAATAATACGCACTTGCGTCTGTTTTCGCGGCTGCGCGAGTGGAAAATTACGCACTTGCGGCTGCATGAGTGGAAAAATACGCATTTGCTTCTGTTTTCGCGGCTGCGCGAGTGGAATATTACGCACTTGCGGCTGCACGAGTGGAAAAATACGCACTTGCGTCTGTTTTTGCGGCTGCGCGAATGGAAAATTACGCACTTGCGTCTTTTTTCATGGCTGCGCGAGTTGAAAAATACGCACTTGTCGAATAATACGCAGTTGCGTCTGTTTACGCGGCTGCGTGCGTGGAAAAATACGCACTTGACGAATAATACGCAGTTGCGTCTGTTTACGCGGCTGCGTGCGTGGAAAACTACGCACTTGCGTGGAAAATACGCACTTGTGAAAAAATACGCAGTTGCGTCTGTTTTCGCGGCTGCACGAATGGAAAATTACGCATATGCGGCTGCACAAGTGGAAAAATACGCACTTGCGTCTGTTTTCTCGGCTGCGCGAGTGGAAAATTACGCACTTGCGGCTGCATGAGTGGAAAAATACGCATTTGCGTCTGTTTTTGCGGCTGCGCGAGTGGAAAATTACGCACTTGTGTCTGTTTTCATGGCTGCGCGAGTTGAAAAATACGCACTTGTCGAATAATACGCAGTTGCGTCTGTTTACGCGGCTGCGTGCGTGGAAAAATACGTACTTGTCGAATAATACGCAGTAGCGTCTATTTACGCGGCTGCGTGCGTGGAAAATTACGCACTTGCGTGGAAAATACGCACTAGTGTAAAAATACGCAGTTGCGTCTGTTTACGCGGTTGCGTTCGTGGAAAAATACGCAGTTGCGTTTGTTTACGCGGCTGCGAGCGTGGAAAACTACGCACTTGCGTGGAAAATACGCACTAGTGAAAAAATACGCAGTTGCGTCTGTTTACGCGGTTGCGTTCGTGGAAGAATACGCATTTGTCGAATAATACGCAGTTGCCTCTGTTTACGCGGCTGAGTTCGTGGAAAACTACGCACTTGTCGAAAAATACGCACTTGCGTGGAATATACGCACTTGTGAAAATATACGCAGTTGCGTCTGGTTACGCGGCTGCGTGCGTGGAAAAATACGCACTTGTCGTATAATACGCAGTTGCGTCTGTTTACGCGGCTGCGTGCGTGGAAAACTACGCACTTGCGTGGAAAATACGCACTAGTGAAAAAATACGCAATTGCGTCTGTTTACGCGGTTGCGTTCGTGGAAAAATACGCATTTGTCGAATAATACGCAGTTGCATCTGTTTACGCGGCTGCGTGCGTGGAAAACTACGCATTTGCATGGAGAATACGCACTATTTAAAAAATACGCAGTTGCGTCTGTTTACGCGGCTGAGTTCGTAGAAAACTACGCACTTGTCGAAAAATACGCAATTGCGTGGAATATACGCACTTGTGAAAATATACGCAGTTGCGTCTGGTTACGCGGTTGCGTTCGTGGAAAAATACGCATTTGTCGAATAATACGCAGTTGCTCCTGTTTACGCTGCTGCGTGCGTGGAAAACTACGCACTTGCGTGGAAAATACGCAGTTGCGTCTGTTTACGCGGTTGCGTTCGTGGAATAATACGCATTTGTCGAATAATACGCAGTTGCGTCTGTTTTCGCGGCTGCGTGCGTGGAAAAATACGCACTTGTCGAATAATACGCAGTTGCGTCTGTTTACGCGGCTGCGTGCCTGGAAAACTACGCACTTGATGAAAAATACGCACTTGCGTGGCAAATACGCACTTGTCGAATAATACGCAGTTGCGTCTGTTTACGCGGCTGCGTGCGTGGAAAACTACGCACTTGCGTGGAAAATACGCACTAGTAAAAAAATACGCAGTTGCGTCTGTTTACGCGGTTGCGTTCGTGGAAGAATACGTATTTGTCGAATAATACGCAGTTGCCTCCGTTTACGCGGCTGAGTTCGTGGAAAACTACGCACTTGTCGAAAAATACGCACTTGCGTGGAATATACGCACTTGTGAAAATATACGCAGTTGCGTCTGGTTACGCGGTTGCGTTCGTGGAAAAATACGCATTTGTCGAATAATACGCAGTTGCTCCTGTTTACGCTGCTGCGTGCGTGGAAAATACGCACTTGCGTGGAAAATACTCACTTGGGACAAAATACGCAGTTGCGTCTATTTACGCGGTTGCGTTCGTGGAAGAATACGCATTTGTCGAATAATACGCAGTTGCGTCTGTTTACGCGGCTTCGTGCGTGGAAAAATACGCACTTGTCGAATAATACGCAGTTGCGTCTGTTTACGCGGCTGCGTGCGTGGAAAACTACGCACTTGCGTGGAAAATACGCATTTGTGAAAAAATACGCAGTTGCGTCTGTTTTCGCGGCTGCACGAATGGAAAATTACGCATATGCGGCTGCACGAGTGGAAAAATACGCACTTGCTTCTGTTTTCTCGGCTGCGCGAGTGGAAAATTACGCACTTGCGGCTGCATGAGTGGAAAAATACGCATTTGCGTCTGTTTTTGCGGCTGCGCGAGTGGAAAATTACGCACTTGTGTCTGTTTTCATGGCTGCGCGAGTTGAAAAATACGCACTTGTCGAATAATACGCAGTTGCGTCTGTTTACGCGGATGCGTGCGTGGAAAATACGCACTAGTGAAAAAATACGCAGTTGCGTCTGTTTACGCTGCTGCGTGCGTGGAAAACTACGCACTTGCGTGGAAAATACGCACTATTGAAAAAATACGCAGTTGCGTCTGTTTCCGCGGCTGCACGAATAGAAAATTACGAATTTGCGGCTGCACGAGTGGAAAAATACGCACTTGCGTCTGTTTTCGCGGCTGCGCGAGTGGAATATTACGCACTTGCGGCTGCACGAGTGGAAAAATACGCACTTGCGTCTGTTTTTGCGGCTGCGCGAGTGGAAAATTGCGCACTTGCGTCTTTTTTCATGGCTGCGCGAGTTGAAAAATACGCACTTGTCGAATAATACGCAGTTGCGACTGTTTACGCGGATGCGTGCGTGGAAAACTACGCACTTGCGTGGAAAATAGGCACTAGTGATAAAATACGCAGTTGCGTCTGTTTACGCGGTTGCGTTCGTGGAATAATACGCATTTGTCGAATAATACGCAGTTGCGTCTGTTTACGCGGCTGCGTGCGTGGAAAAATACGCACTTGTCGAATAATACGCAGTTGCGTCTGTTTACGCGGCAGCGTGCGTGGCAAATACGCAATTGTTGAATAATACGCAGTTGCGTCTGTTTACGCGGCTGCGTTCGTGGAAGAATACGCATTTGTCGAATAATACGCAGTTGCCTCTGTTTACGCGGCTGAGTTCGTGGAAAACTACGCACTTGTCGAAAAATACGCACTTGCGTGGAATATACGCACTTGTGAAAATATACGCAGTTGCGTCTGCTTACGCGGCTGCGTGCGTGGAAAACTACGCACTTGCGTGGAAAATACGCACTTCTGAAAAAATACGCAGTTGCGTCTGTTTTCGCAGCTGCGTGAGTGGAAAATTACGCACTTGCGGCTGCACGAGTGGAAAAATACGCACTTGCGTCTGTTTTTGCGGCTGCGCGAATGGAAAATTACGCACTTGCGTCTTTTTTCATGGCTGCGCGAGTTGAAAAATACGCACTTGTCGAATAATACGCAGTTGCGTCTGTTTACGCGGCTGCGTGCGTGGAAAAATACGCACTTGACGAATAATACGCAGTTGCGTCTGTTTACGCGGCTGCGTGCGTGGAAAACTACGCACTTGCGTGGAAAATACGCACTTGTGAAAAAATACGCAGTTGCGTCTGTTTACGCGGCTGCGTGCGTGGAAAACTACGCATTTGCATGGAGAATACGCACTAGTTAAAAAATACGTAGTTGCGTCTGTTTACGCGGCTGAGTTCGTATAAAACTACGCACTTGTCGAAAAATACGCACTTGCGTGGAATATACGCACTTGTGAAAATATACGCAGTTGCGTCTGTTTACGCGGCAGTTTGCGTGGAAAACTACGCACTTGCGTGGAAAATACGCACTTGTGAAAAAATACGCAGTTGCGTCTGTTTACGCGGCTGCGTGCGTGGAAAACTACGCACTTGTCGAAAAATACGCACTTGCGTGGAAAATACGCACTTGTGAAAAAATACGCAGTTGCGTCTGTTTACGCGGCTGCGTGCGTGGAAAACTACGCACTTGATGAAAAATACGCACTTGCGTGGCAAATACGCACTTGTCGAATAATACGCAGTTGCGTCTGTTTACGCGGCTGCGTGCGTGGAAAACTACGCACTTGCGTGGAAAATACGCACTAGTAAAAAAATACGCAGTTGCGTCTGTTTACGCGGTTGCGTTCGTGGAAGAATACGCATTTGTCGAATAATACGCAGTTGCCTCCGTTTACGCGGCTGAGTTCGTGGAAAACTACGCACTTGTCGAAAAATACGCACTTGCGTGGAATATACGCACTTGTGAAAATATACGCAGTTGCGTCTGGTTACGCGGTTGCGTTCGTGGAAAAATACGCATTTGTCGAATAATACGCAGTTGCTCCTGTTTACGCTGCCGCGTGCGTGGAAAATACGCACTTGCGTGGAAAATACTCACTTGGGAAAAAATACGCAGTTGCGTCTATTTACGCGGTTGCGTTCGTGGAAGAATACGCATTTGTCGAATAATACGCAGTTGCGTCTGTTTACGCGGCTTCGTGCGTGGAAAAATACGCACTTGTCGAATAATACGCAGTTGCGTCTGTTTACGCGGCTGCGTGCGTGGAAAACTACGCACTTGCGTGGAAAATACGCACTTGTGAAAAAATACGCAGTTGCGTCTGTTTTCGCGGCTGCACGAATGGAAAATTACGCATATGCGGCTGCACAAGTGGAAAAATACGCACTTGCGTCTGTTTTCTCGGCTGCGCGAGTGGAAAATTACGCACTTGCGGCTGCATGAGTGGAAAAATACGCATTTGCGTCTGTTTTTGCGGCTGCGCGAGTGGAAAATTACGCACTTGTGTCTGTTTTCATGGCTGCGCGAGTTGAAAAATACGCACTTGTCGAATAATACGCAGTTGCGTCTGTTTACGCGGCTGCGTGCGTGGAAAATACGCAGATTGCGTTTGTTTACGCGGCTGCGAGCGTGGAAAACTACGCACTTGCGTGGAAAATACGCACTAGTGAAAAAATACGCAGTTGCGTCTGTTTACGCGGTTGCGTTCGTGGAAGAATAGGCATTTGTCGAATAATACGCAGTTGCCTCTGTTTACGCGGCTGAGTTCGTGGAAAACTACGCACTTGTCGAAAATACGCACTGCGTGGAATATACGCACTTGTGAAAATATACGCAGTTGCGTCTGGTTACGCGGCTGCGTGCGTGGAAAAATACGCACTTGTCGTATAATACGCAGTTGCGTCTGTTTACGCGGCTGCGTGCGTGGAAAACTACGCACTTGCGTGGAAAATACGCACTAGTGAAAAAATACGCAATTGCGTCTGTTTACGCGGTTGCGTTCGTGGAAAAATACGCATTTGTCGAATAATACGCAGTTGCATCTGTTTACGCGGCTGCGTGCGTGGAAAACTACGCATTTGCATGGAGAATACGCACTATTTAAAAAATACGCAGTTGCGTCTGTTTACGCGGCTGAGTTCGTAGAAAACTACGCACTTGTCGAAAAATACGCAATTGCGTGGAATATACGCACTTGTGAAAATATACGCAGTTGCGTCTGGTTACGCGGTTGCGTTCGTGGAAAAATACGCATTTGTCGAATAATACGCAGTTGCTCCTGTTTACGCTGCTGCGTGCGTGGAAAACTACGCACTTGCGTGGAAAATACGCAGTTGCGTCTGTTTACGCGGTTGCGTTCGTGGAATAATACGCATTTGTCGAATAATACGCAGTTGCGTCTGTTTACGCGGCTGCGTGCGTGGAAAAATACGCACTTGTCGAATAATACGCAGTTGCGTCTGTTTACGCGGCTGCGTGCCTGGAAAACTACGCACTTGATGAAAAATACGCACTTGCGTGGCAAATACGCACTTGTCGAATAATACGCAGTTGCGTCTGTTTACGCGGCTGCGTGCGTGGAAAACTACGCACTTGCGTGGAAAATACGCACTAGTAAAAAAATACGCAGTTGCGTCTGTTTACGCGGTTGCGTTCGTGGAAGAATACGCATTTGTCGAATAATACGCAGTTGCCTCTGTTTACGCGGCTGAGTTCGTGGAAAACTACGCACTTGTCGAAAAATACGCACTTGCGTGGAATATACGCACTTGTGAAAATATACGCAGTTGCGTCTGGTTACGCGGTTGCGTTCGTGGAAAAATACGCATTTGTCGAATAATACGCAGTTGCTCCTGTTTACGCTGCTGCGTGCGTGGAAAATACGCACTTGCGTGGAAAATACTCACTTGGGAAAAAATACGCAGTTGCGTCTATTTACGCGGTTGCGTTCGTGGAAGAATACGCATTTGTCGAATAATACGCAGTTGCGTCTGTTTACGCGGCTGCGTGCGTGGAAAAATACGCACTTGACGAATAATACGCAGTTGCGTCTGTTTACGCGGCTGCGTGCGGGGAAAACTACGCACTTGCGTGGAAAATACGCACTAGTGAAAAAATACGCAGTTGCGTCTGTTTTCGCGGCTGCACGAATGGAAAATTACGCATATGCGGCTGCACGAGTGGAAAAATACGCACTTGCTTCTGTTTTCTCGGCTGCGCGAGTGGAAAATTACGCACTTGCGGCTGCATGAGTGGAAAAATACGCATTTGCGTCTGTTTTTGCGGCTGCGCGAGTGGAAAATTACGCACTTGTGTCTGTTTTCATGGCTGCGCGAGTTGAAAAATACGCACTTGTCGAATAATACGCAGTTGCGTCTGTTTACGCGGATGCGTGCGTGGAAAATACGCACTAGTGAAAAAATACGCAGTTGCGTCTGTTTACGCTGCTGCGTGCGTGGAAAACTACGCACTTGCGTGGAAAATACGCACTATTGAAAAAATACGCAGTTGCGTCTGTTTCCGCGGCTGCACGAATAGAAAATTACGAATTTGCGGCTGCACGAGTGGAAAAATACGCACTTGCGTCTGTTTTCGCGGCTGCGCGAGTGGAATATTACGCACTTGCGGCTGCACGAGTGGAAAAATACGCACTTGCGTCTGTTTTTGCGGCTGCGCGAGTGGAAAATTGCGCACTTGCGTCTTTTTTCATGGCTGCGCGAGTTGAAAAATACGCACTTGTCGAATAATACGCAGTTGCGACTGTTTACGCGGATGCGTGCGTGGAAAACTACGCACTTGCGTGGAAAATAGGCACTAGTGATAAAATACGCAGTTGCGTCTGTTTACGCGGTTGCGTTCGTGGAATAATACGCATTTGTCGAATAATACGCAGTTGCGTCTGTTTACGCGGCTGCGTGCGTGGAAAAATACGCACTTGTCGAATAATACGCAGTTGCGTCTGTTTACGCGGCAGCGTGCGTGGCAAATACGCAATTGTTGAATAATACGCAGTTGCGTCTGTTTACGCGGCTGCGTTCGTGGAAGAATACGCATTTGTCGAATAATACGCAGTTGCCTCTGTTTACGCGGCTGAGTTCGTGGAAAACTACGCACTTGTCGAAAAATACGCACTTGCGTGGAATATACGCACTTGTGAAAATATACGCAGTTGCGTCTGCTTACGCGGCTGCGTGCGTGGAAAACTACGCACTTGCGTGGAAAATACGCACTTCTGAAAAAATACGCAGTTGCGTCTGTTTTCGCAGCTGCGTGAGTGGAAAATTACGCACTTGCGGCTGCATGAGTGGCAAAATACGCATTTGCTTCTGTTTTCGCGGCTGAGTTCGTGGAACACTACGCACTTGTTGAATAATACGCAGTTGCGTCTGTTTACGCGGCTGCGTGCGTGGAAAAATACGCACTAGTCGAATAATACGTAGTTGCGTCTGTTTACGCGGCTGCGTGCGTGGAAAACTACGCACTTGTCGAAAAATACGCACTTACGTGGAATATACGCACTTGTGAAAATATACGCAGTTGCGTCTGTTTACGCGGCTGAGTTCGTGGAACACTACGCAATTGTCGAATAATACGCAGTTGCGTCTGTTTACGCGGCTGCACGGATGGAGAATTACGCACTTGCGGCTGCACGAGTGGAAAAATACGCAATTGCCGACTCATGAGTGGAAAAATACCCACTTGCGTCTGTTTTCGCGGCTGCACGAATGGAAAATTACGCATTTGCGGTTGCACGAATGGAAAAATACGCACTTGCGTCTGTTACCGCGGCTGCGCGAGTGGAAAATTACCCACTTGCGGCGGCACGAATGGAAAAATACGCAATTGCCGACTAATAAGTGGAAAAATACGATCTTGCGTATGTTTACGTGGCTGCACGAATGGAAAATTACGCACTTGCGGCTGCATGAGTGGAAAAATACGCACTTGCCTCTGTTTTCGCAGCTGCGCGAATGGAAAATTACGCATTTGCGGCTGCACGAGTGGAAAAATACGCACTTGCGTCTGTTTTCGCGGCTACGCGAGTGGAAAAATTACGCACTTTGCGGCTGAGCTCCGAGTGGAAAAATACGCAGCCTGAATGGAAAAATACGCACTTGCGTTGCGGAGTGTTTTGCGGCTGCCGAGTGGAAAATTACGCACTTGCGGTCTGCATGGCGGCTCAGAGTGGAAAAATACCGCATTTGGTGAAAAAACTACCCACTTGCTTTTTTCGCGGCTGCGCGATTGGAAAATTACCGCACTTGAGGCTGCATGAGTGGAAAATACGCACTTGCGTCTGTTACGGGCTGCACAGTGGAAAATACGCATTGCGTTGCATGAGTGGAAAAATACCCACTTGCGTCTGTTTTTGCTTCTGCGCGAGTGGAAAAATACGCATGATAACATGGTAACTGTTTTCGACCGATAAGTTATCGACTGATGGTAACTAGCCTCGGTCGATGAGTTTTCGACTGATGGTAACTAACCACGCTATCGATACCAATGTTTATTCACTGCAGCGCTGCGGGTGTTTTGCCCACTTCCGAAGCCGCGAGGACCACTAGCTTATGGGACGGCGTATCTTCTCTACTTACCGCTCTGACTCCGCGAAGTTGCTTCCATCGTATGTATAATATTATAATAATAGAGATTTAATATCAACCTAATAAGATTGATTATTGTCTATTCACATCTACTTTTACATTTTACTACTTTGATCAAGTATTTTATACGCTTACTTATAATTAGACAAATTTTAATTCATCTCTTCATTTAAAAATTACACAAATTACGAATCAAGAGATTGTGGATAGAGCACGTAAACTAACAATTTTAAAGAAATAATTACTTAGAAAACGCTAACTCATTAAATTTTATTGCAGAATCTGTCCGAGAATCCCTAGAACGTTGATTTGGACTTGTTGGTGAACGCATTGCAATTACACCCTCAAAATCATACCAAAAACGTACTTCTGATGGTTGTGAAAAATACTTGAACATTCAGGCTTTGGTTATACTATGAAACGGTCTGCAAGAGTAAGCAAAACTAAATGCTTTAAGAATTTACGATTACTGTTATAACTTTTATAATAAAATTAAGGTAACATTATAATATAAATTTTTTCCACCAATCAATCATTAAATTTATTTTTACAATAAATATTACAGAATATAAGTTGTAATAAAAAAAATAAATCATGAATGCAAATACAACTTATTACGAATGGATTAATTATTAGTTAATTTTTATGATCATTCTATTACAGTTTAAATACTATTATTATTTTTACATGATTAAGTATTAAAATAAAGCGAATTGCTTAAAAATATTTCCAAAAACATTATTATACTAAAAGTAATTGCTTACATTATAATTATTTACGTATAAGCTAATTTTGCTAAGTCTTAATTTGTAATCAACAGTTAACATTTAATAGAACTCTTGTATTTTCATTGCAGGCCATAGTGAAAACAGCAGTGAAATTCAACCTTGATCTGTCCATAAGGACAGCGGCATATGTAAACACTATAGAGAAGAATCTACAATTTTGCAATGCAGATACAAGTTCTTTCGAATGGATTAATTATTAAGTATTTTTTATTGATTATTATATTACATTTTCATTTCTCTTTTTCTTTTTACATGATTACGTATTCAATTAAGGCGAATTGCTAAAAATATTTCCAAAAACATTATTATACTAAAAGTAATTGCTTACATTATAATTATTTACGTATAAGATAATTTTGCAACTCTTTAATTTGTAATCAACAGTTAACATTTAATAGAACTCTTGTATTTTCATTGCAGGACATCGTGAAAACAGCAGTGAAATTCAACCTTGATCTGTTCATAAGGACAGCGGCATATGTAAACACTATAGAGAAGAATCTACAATTTTGCAATGCAGATACAAGTTATTTCGAATGGATTAAATATTAAGTATTTTTTAGTGATTATTCTATTAAATTTTAAATTCTATTTTTATTTTTACATGATTACGTATTCAATTAAGGCGAATTGCTTAAAAATATTTCCAATGTCTTTATTATAGTAAAAATAATTGCTTACATTATAATTATTTACGTATAAGATAATTTTGCTACTCTTTAATTTTTAAACAATAGTTAACACTTAATAGAACTCTTCAATTTTCATTGCAGGCCATCGTGAAAATTGCAGTGAAATTAAACCACGGACTGGATCTAAGGACAGCGGCTTATGTTAACACATTCGAGAAGCATTTTACGACTAATTCTGAAGCTGGTCTTGCCATTTGAGATTGTTAAACACGTCATCAACGGACACATACACATTTATCATTCATATCTAAAAAAGTAAGTAATTACACAGCAAATTTATCGGAAACAATAAACAAATAAGTCACTAAGAGAGAGTGAGTAGAGAGCATGTGAAGCCATCACGCGAGCGCAATAGAAAAGTATTTCTTTTATGTAAAGCAGTTTGCAAAAAATATAAGAAAATGTATGCCGCATTAAGTATCGAAATATGTGCGAACTATCTGGAATTAATTTTACTGCGTTTTGTGATAATTTCTAAAAAAATCTTTATATATCAATTAGATTAATCTCGGCCGATGAGTCATTGACTGATGGTAACTAGACTCGGTCGATAAGTTACCGACTGACGGTAACGTAATAATCTGTTTACGCGGCTGTGCGTGAAAAATCCGACTTGTGGAATAATACGCACTTGCGTCTGTTTTCGCGGCTGCGCGAGTGGAAAATTACGCACTTGCGGCTGCATGAGTGGAAAAATACGCATTTGCTTCTGTTTTCGCGGCTGCGCGAGTGGAATATTACGCACTTGCGGCTGCACGAGTGGAAAAATACGCACTTGCGTCTGTTTTTGCGGCTGCGCGAATGGAAAATTACGCACTTGCGTCTTTTTTCATGGCTGCGCGAGTTGAAAAATACGCACTTGTCGAATAATACGCATTTGCGTCTGTTTACGCGGATGCGTGCGTGGAAAACTACGAACTTGCGTGGAAAATACGCACTTGCGTGGAAAATACGCACTAGTGATAAAATACGCAGTTGCGTCTGTTTACGCGGTTGCGTTCGTGGAATAATACGCATTTGTCGAATAATACGCAGTTGCATCTGTTTACGCGGCTGCGTGCGTGGAAAAATACGCACTTGTCGAATAATACGCAGTTGCGTCTGTTTACGCGGCTGCGTGCGTGGAAAACTACGCATTTGCATGGAGTAAAAAAATACGCAGTTGCGTCTACGCGGTTGCGTTCGTGGAAGAATAAAAAATACGCAGTTGCGTCTGTTTTACGTCGGCTGAGTTCGTAGTTCGTGGAAAACTACGCACTTGTCGAAAAATACGCACTTGCGTGGAATATACGCACTTGTGAAAATATACGCAGTTGCGTCTGTTTACGCGGTTGCGCGGCTGCGTGCGTGGAAAACTTGTGAAAATATACGCACTTGATGATTTGTCGAAAATACGCACTTGCGTGGAAAACTAACTTGCGTATACGCACTAGTGAAAAATACGCACGCGGTTGCGTCTGTTTACAGTTGCGGTTGCGTTCGTGGAAAAATACGCACTGTCGAATAATACGCAGTTGCGTCTGTTTACGCGGCTGCGTGCGTGGACTTGTCGAATAATACGCACGTTTGTTTACGCGGCTGCGTGCGTGGAAAACTACGCACTTGCGTGGAAAAGTTGCGTCTGTTTACGCACTAGTGAAAAAGTTGCCTCTGTTTATACGCAGTTGCGTCTGGTTACGAGGTTGCGTTCGTGGAAAAATACGCATTTGTCGAATAATACGCAGTTGCTCCTGTTTACGCTGCTGCGTGCGTGGAAAATACGCACTTTGCGTGGAAAATACTCACTTGTGAAAAAATACGCAGTTGCGTCTATTTACGCGGTTGCGTTCGTGGAACAATACGCACTTGTCGAATAATACGCAGTTGCGTCTGTTTACGCGGCTGCGTGCGTGGAAAAATACGCACTTGCGTGGAAAATACGAATAATACGCAGTTGCGTCTGTTTACGCGGCTGCGTGCGTGGAGAACTACGCACTTGCGTGGAAAATACGCACTAGTGAAAAAATACGCAGTTGCGTCTGTTTACGCGGCTGCGTGCGTGGAAAACTACGCACTTGCGTGGAAAATACGCACTAGTGTAAAAATACGCAGTTGCGTCTGTTTACGCGGTTGCGTTCGTGGAAGAATACGCATTTGTCGAATAATACGCAGTTGCATCTGTTTACGCGGCTGCGTTCGTGGAACACTACGCACTTTGTTGAATAATACGCAGTTGCGTCTGTTTACGCGGCTGCGTGCGTGGAAAAATACGCACTTAGTGCGGCGACGCACTTGTGAAAAATACGCAGTTGCGTCTGTTTACGCGGCTGCGTGCGTGGAAAACTACGCACTTGTCGAAAAATACGCACTTGCGTGGAATATACGCACTTGTGAAAATATACGCAGTTGCGTCTGTTTACGCGGCTGCAGTTCGTGCGCAATTGTCGAATAATACGCAGTTGCGTCTGTTTACGCGGCTGCACGGATGGAGAATTACGCACTTGCGGCTGCACGAGTGGAAAAATACGCAATTGCCGACTCATGAGTGGAAAAATACCCACTTGCGTCTGTTTTCGCGGCTGCACGAATGGAAAATTACGCATTTGCGGTTGCACGAATGGAAAAATACGCACTTGCGTCTGTTACCGCGGCTGCGCGAGTGGAAAATTACCCACTTGCGGCGGCACGAATGGAAAAATACGCAATTGCCGACTAATAAGTGGAAAAATACGATCTTGCGTATGTTTACGTGGCTGCACGAATGGAAAATACGCACTTGCGCTGCATGAGTGGAAAAATACGCACTTGCTCTTGTTTTCGCAGCTGCGCGAATGGAAATACTCACTTGCGGGCTTCACGAATGAAAAATACGCACTTGCGTCTATTTTCGTGGCTGCGCGAGTGGAAAATTACGCACTTTCGGCTGAACGAGTGGAAAAATACGCACTTGCGTCTGTTTTGCGCTGCCGCGAGTGGAAAATGCGCACTTGCGGCTGCATGAGTGGATAAATACGCATTTGCCGTTGTTTTAGCGGCTGCGCGAATGAAATTACGCTACTTGAGGCTGCATGAGTGGTAAATACGCACTTGCGTCCTGGTAGTGGCTGAACCAGTGGAAAAATCGCACTTGCGGTTGCATGAGTGGAAAAATACCCACTTGCCGTCTGTTTTTGTTCTGCGCGAATGGAAAAATACGCGTGATAACATGGTAAACTGTTTTCGACCGATAAGTTATCGACTGATGGTAACTAGCCTCGGTCGATGAGTTTTCGACTGATGGTAACTAACCACGCTATCGATACCAATGTTTATTCACTGCAGCGCTGCGGGTGTTTTGCCCACTTCCGAAGCCGCGAGGACCACTAGCTTATGGGACGGCGTATCTTCTCTACTTACCGCTCTGACTCCGCGAAGTTGCTTCCATCGTATGTATAATATTATAATAATAGAGATTTAATATCAACCTAATAAGATTGATTATTGTCTATTCACATCTACTTTTACATTTTACTACTTTGATCAAGTATTTTATACGCTTACTTATAATTAGACAAATTTTAATTCATCTCTTCATTTAAAAATTACACAAATTACGAATCAAGAGATTGTGGATAGAGCACGTAAACTAACAATTTTAAAGAAATAATTACTTAGAAAACGCTAACTCATTAAATTTTATTGCAGAATCTGTCCGAGAATCCCTAGAACGTTGATTTGGACTTGTTGGTGAACGCATTGCAATTACACCCTCAAAATCATACCAAAAACGTACTTCTGATGGTTGTGAAAAATACTTGAACATTCAGGCTTTGGTTATACTATGAAACGGTCTGCAAGAGTAAGCAAAACTAAATGCTTTAAGAATTTACGATTACTGTTATAACTTTTATAATAAAATTAAGGTAACATTATAATATAAATTTTTTCCACCAATCAATCATTAAATTTATTTTTACAATAAATATTACAGAATATAAGTTGTAATAAAAAAAATAAATCATGAATGCAAATACAACTTATTACGAATGGATTAATTATTAGTTAATTTTTATGATCATTCTATTACAGTTTAAATACTATTATTATTTTTACATGATTAAGTATTAAAATAAAGCGAATTGCTTAAAAATATTTCCAAAAACATTATTATACTAAAAGTAATTGCTTACATTATAATTATTTACGTATAAGCTAATTTTGCTGGTCTGAATTATTGTAAACAACAGTTAACATTTAATAGAACTCTTGTATTTTCATTGCAGGCCATAGTGAAAACAGCAGTGAAATTCAACCTTGATCTGTCCATAAGGACAGCGGCATATGTAAACACTATAGAGAAGAATCTACAATTTTGCAATGCAGATACAAGTTCTTTCGAATGGATTAATTATTAAGTATTTTTATTGATTATTATATTACATTTTCATTTCTCTTTTTCTTTTTACATGATTACGTATTCAATTAAGGCGAATTGCTAAAAATATTTCCAAAAACATTATTATACTAAAAGTAATTGCTTACATTATAATTATTTACGTATAAGATAATTTTGCAACTCTTTAATTTGTAATCAACAGCTAACATTTAATAGAACTCTTGTATTTTCATTGCAGGACATAGTGAAAACAGCAGTGAAATTCAACCTTGATCTGTCATAAGGACAGCGGCATATGTAAACACTATAGAGAAGAATCTACAATTTTGCAATGCAGATACAAGTTATTTCGAATGGATTAAATATTAAGTATTTTTTAGTGATTATTCTATTAAATTTTAAATTCTCTTTTTATTTTTACATGATACGTATTCAATTAAGGCGAATTGCTTAAAAATATTTCCAATGTCTTTATTATAGTAAAAATAATTGCTTACATTATAATTATTTACGTATAAGATAATTTTGCTACTCTTTAATTTTTAAACAATAGTTAACACTTAATAGAACTCTTCAATTTTCATTGCAGGCCATCGTGAAAATTGCAGTGAAATTAAACCACGGACTGGATCTAAGGACAGCGGCTTATGTTAACACATTCGAGAAGCATTTTACGACTAATTCTGAAGCTGGTCTTGCCATTTGAGATTGTTAAACACGTCATCAACGGACACATACACATTTATCATTCATATCTAAAAAAGTAAGTAATTACACAGCAAATTTATCGGAAACAATAACAAATAAGTCACTAAGAGAGAGAGAGTAGAGAGCATGTGAAGCCATCACGCGAGCGTAATAGAACAGTATTTCTTTTTGTAATGCAGTTTGCAAAAAATATAAGAAAATGTATGCCGCATTAAGTATCGAAATATGTGCGAACTATCTGGAATTAATTTTACTGCGTTTTGTGATAATTTCTAAAAAAATCTTTATATATCAATTAGATTAATCTCGGCCGATGAGTCATTGACTGATGGTAACTAGACTCGGTCGATAAGTTACCGACTGACGGTAACGTAATAATCTGTTTACGCGGCTGTGCGTGAAAAATACGACTTGTCGAATAATACGCAGTTGCGTCTGTTTTCGCGGCTGCGCGAGTGGAAAATTACGCACTTGCGGCTGCACGAGTGGAAAAATACGCAGTTGCGTCTGTTTTCGCGGCTGCGCGAGTGGAATATTACGCACTTGCGGCTGCACGAGTGGAAAAATACGCACGCATTTGCGTCTGTTTTTACGCGAATATTACGCTGCGCACGAACTTGCGTGGAAAATACGCAAATAATACGCAGTTGCGCTGTTTACGCGGTTGCTTGGAATACGTCTTTTTTCGAATAATGTTGCTGTTTACGCGGCTGAGCGTGGAAAACTAGCACTTTGAAAAATACGCACTTGTACGCACTTGTGAATAATACGCATTTGCGTCTGTTTACGCGGCTGCGTGCGTGGAAAACTACGCACTTGCGTGGAAAATACGCACTTGCGTGGAAAATACGCACTAGTGAAAAATACGCAGTTGCGTCTGTTTACGCGGTTGCGTTCGTGGAATAATACGCATTTGTCGAATAATACGCAGTTGCGTTCTGTTTACGCGGCTGAGTGGAAACTCGCACTTGGAAAAAAACTACGCACTCGTTTACGCGGCTGCGTGCGTGGAAAACTACGCACTTGCGTGGAAAAAAAATACGCACTTGTGGAGAATACGAAAAATACGCAGTTGCGTCTGTTTACGCGGCTGCGTGAATATACGCACTTGGAAAAATACGCACTTTGTCGAATAATACGCAGTTGCGTCTGTTTACGCGGCTGCGTGCGTGGAAAACTACGCACTTGCGTGGAAAATACGCACTGTGAAAAAATACGCAGTTGCGTCTGTTTACGCGGTTGCGTGGAAAACTCGTGGAAAAATACGCACTTGTGAATAATACGCAGTTGCGTCTGTTTACGCGGCTGCGTGCGTGGAAAACTACGCACTTGCGTGGAAAATACGCACTAGTGAAAAAATACGCAGTTGCGTCTGTGCGTGGAAAATACGCGGCTACGCAGTTGCGTGCGTGGAAAACTACGCACTTGTCGAAAAATACGCACTTGCGTGGAATATACGCACTTGTGAAAATATACGCAGTTGCGTCTGTTTACGCGGCTGCGTGCGTGGAAAACTACGCACTTGCGTGGAAAATACGCACTAGTGAAAAAATACGCAGTTGCGTCTGTTTACGCGGTTGCGTTCGTGGAAAAATACGCACTAGAAAAGTTGCGTCTGTTTACGCATTTGTGAAAATACGCAGTTGCGTCTGTTTACGCGGCTGCACGTGGAATTACGCACTAGTGGATAAAATAATACGCATTTGCCGTAATAATACGCAGTTGCGTCTGTTTACGCGGCTGCGAATGGAAAATTACGCACTTGCGGCTGCAGGAGTGGAAAATACGCACTTGCCTCTGTTTTCGCAGCTGCGCGAATGGAAAAATTACGCACTTGCGGCTTCACGAATGGAAAAATACGCACTTGCGTCTATTTTCGTGGCTGCGCGAGTGGAAAATTACGCACTTTCGGCTGAACGAGTGGAAAAATACGCACTTGCGTCTGTTTTTGCGGCTGCGCGAGTGGAAATTACGCACTTGCGGCTGCATGAGTGGATAAATACGCATTGCGTCTGTTTTAGCGGCTGCGCGAATGGAAAATTACGCACTTGAGGCTGCATGAGTGGTAAAATACGCACTTGCGTCTGGTTACGTGGCTGCACCAGTGGAAAAATGCGCACTTGCGGTTGCATGAGTGGAAAAATACCCACTTGCGTCTGTTTTTGCTTCTGCGCGAATGGAAAAATACGCGTGATAACATGGTAACTGTTTTCGACCGATAAGTTATCGACTGATGGTAACTAGCCTCGGTCGATGAGTTTTCGACTGATGGTAACTAACCACGCTATCGATACCAATGTTTATTCACTGCAGCGCTGCGGGTGTTTTGCCCACTTCCGAAGCCGCGAGGACCACTAGCTTATGGGACGGCGTATCTTCTCTACTTACCGCTCTGACTCCGCGAAGTTGCTTCCATCGTATGTATAATATTATAATAATAGAGATTTAATATCAACCTAATAAGATTGATTATTGTCTATTCACATCTACTTTTACATTTTACTACTTTGATCAAGTATTTTATACGCTTACTTATAATTAGACAAATTTTAATTCATCTCTTCATTTAAAAATTACACAAATTACGAATCAAGAGATTGTGGATAGAGCACGTAAACTAACAATTTTAAAGAAATAATTACTTAGAAAACGCTAACTCATTAAATTTTATTGCAGAATCTGTCCGAGAATCCCTAGAACGTTGATTTGGACTTGTTGGTGAACGCATTGCAATTACACCCTCAAAATCATACCAAAAACGTACTTCTGATGGTTGTGAAAAATACTTGAACATTCAGGCTTTGGTTATACTATGAAACGGTCTGCAAGAGTAAGCAAAACTAAATGCTTTAAGAATTTACGATTACTGTTATAACTTTTATAATAAAATTAAGGTAACATTATAATATAAATTTTTTCCACCAATCAATCATTAAATTTATTTTTACAATAAATATTACAGAATATAAGTTGTAATAAAAAAATAAATCATGAATGCAAATACAACTTATTACGAATGGATTAATTATTAGTTAATTTTTATGATCATTCTATTACAGTTTAAATACTATTATTATTTTTACATGATTAAGTATTAAAATAAAGCGAATTGCTTAAAAATATTTCCAAAACATTATTATACTAAAAATAATTGCTTACATTATAATTATTTACGTATAGCTTAATTTTGCTGGTCTGAATTTGTAAACAACAGTTAACATTTAATAGAACTCTGTATTTTCATTGCAGGCCATAGTGAAAACAGCAGTTGAAATTCAAACCTTGATCTGTCCATAGGACAGCGGCATATGTAAACCTAGAAAGAATCTACAATTTTGCAATGCAGATACAAGTTCTTTCGAATGGATTAATTATTAAGTATTTTTTATTGATTATTATATTACATTTTCATTTCTCTTTTTCTTTTTACTTGATTACGTATTCAATTAAGGCGAATTGCTAAAAATATTTCCAAAAACATTATTATACTAAAAGTAATTGCTTACATTATAATTATTTACGTATAAGATAATTTTGCAACTCTTTAATTTGTAATCAACAGTTAACATTTAATAGAACTCTTGTATTTTCATTGCAGGCCATAGTGAAAACAGCAGTGAAATTCAACCTTGATCTGTCCATAAGGACAGCGGCATATGTAAACACTATAGAGAAGAATCTACAATTTTGCAATGCAGATACAAGTTCTTTCGAATGGATTAATTATTAAGTATTTTTTATTGATTATTATATTACATTTTCATTTCTCTTTTTCTTTTTACATGATTACGTATTCAATTAAGGCGAATTACTAAAAATATTTCCAAAAACATTATTATACTAAAAGTAATTGCTTACATTATAATTATTTACGTATAAGATAATTTTGCAACTCTTTAATTTGTAATCAACAGTTAACATTTAATAGAACTCTTGTATTTTCATTGCAGGCCATAGTGAAAACAGCAGTGAAATTCAACCTTGATCTGTCCATAAGGACAGCGGCATATGTAAACACTATAGAGAAGAATCTACAATTTTGCAATGCAGATACAAGTTCTTTCGAATGGATTAATTATTAAGTATTTTTTATTGATTATTATATTACATTTTCATTTCTCTTTTTCTTTTTACATGATTACGTATTCAATTAAGGCGAATTGCTAAAAATATTTCCAAAAACATTATTATACTAAAAGTAATTGCTTACATTATAATTATTTACGTATAAGATAATTTTGCAACTCTTTAATTTGTAATCAACAGTTAACATTTAATAGAACTCTTGTATTTTCATTGCAGGCCATAGTGAAAACAGCAGTGAAATTCAACCTTGATCTGTCCATAAGGACAGCGGCATATGTAAACACTATAGAGAAGAATCTACAATTTTGCAATGCAGATACAAGTTCTTTCGAATGGATTAATTATTAAGTATTTTTTATTGATTATTATATTACATTTTCATTTCTCTTTTTCTTTTTACATGATTACTTATTCAATTAAGGCGAATTGCTAAAAATATTTCCAAAAACATTATTATACTAAAAGTAATTGCTTACATTATAATTATTTACGTATAAGATAATTTTGCAACTCTTTAATTTGTTATCAACAGTTAACATTTAATAGAACTCTTGTATTTTCATTGCAGGCCATAGTGAAAACAGCAGTGAAATTCAACCTTGATCTGTCCATAAGGACAGCGGCATATGTAAACACTATAGAGAAGAATCTACAATTTTGCAATGCAGATACAAGTTCTTTCGAATGGATTAATTATTAAGTATTTTTTATTGATTATTATATTACATTTTCATTTCTCTTTTTCTTTTTACATGATTACGTATTCAATTAAGGCGAATTGCTAAAAATATTTCCAAAAACATTATTATACTAAAAATAATTGCTTACATTATAATTATTTACGTATAAGATAATATTGCTACTCTTTAATTTAAGAGAGAGAGAGAGAGAGAGCATGTGAAGCCATCACGCGAGCGCAATAAAACAGTATTTATTTTAGGTAATGCAATTTACAAAAAATATAAGAAAAATAAATGCCGCATTAAGTAATAAAATTTGTGCAACGTAGCTGGAGTTCATTTTACTACGTTTTGTGATAATTTCAAAAAAAATCTCAAAATATTGAGTATTTTATTAAACACATTTAAATATTGTACGTTACATTTTAAATGTCCACATCAATTATTATCAAATCAATTTACTTTTTAATCGAATGATTTTTCGTTATATATATTATATATAGACTGCAAAAGTAATTTTAAGAGGGCTTTAGCGTGCTTCAATGTCTTCTCCGTTATTGTGCGAATTTTAATTTTAATAAATTATAATCTGCCACTTTGTATTAAACGTTTCAATAGAAATAACATAAATAAAGGAAGTACAGGGGTAAAAAATAATGTATTCTTTAAAGACGTGAGACAGCATGAACTTGTATATCGTAATGTTTTTTAATATTTTCAGATAATTGTTGAATATGTTCTCAAAGATGAAGTGCAGCTTTCACAACACCACACATAGTTACAGCTTTCCAATTCATATCTGAAAAATGAATGTTTTTGATGAAAATGAATTAAGTGTATAAATGTACTTGTGTTAATGTTTCCGAAATATACATTGACTGTCGAATGATAATGAATATGAAATGAAATTGGTTACAACTTTTGCAATTGTATTAAATAAATGCTACATACGTTACAATGTTATTCGAATTTTCTTTTATAATACTCATGAAATTCATTTTTAATAGAAATCGTATTTAAATTTTTTTATTAATTATTATAATATATATTTACTAATTATCGAATAAAATCTGTACATTTCAGCAGACTATGAAATTCAAAAGATTTAAACTAATTATGTACCAATAAATTCTAGCTATTATTTCTAAGAATATTAATCAATTCAGTACTAAAATTTAAGCTATAATACAAATTGTTAATACATTTTTCAATTATGTTTATTAATCTAGAACTTGAATTTTTTCAAAAAATATACATTTTTTTATGATGTTCGCGCCTTAACCAGTAGGAGTTGCTCGTGTCAGTACTTGCCAAGTATATAGTTGATTTCGCGATACCACTGTACGGTGAAAAATGATTAAGAGAAAATGCATAATTTCATTGTTTTCAAAATCCTACGGACCTCCGCCGAAGTGTTTCAGTTTGATTATTCTTAATAATTCGAAGAAATGTAGGCATAATTTTACATCCTTGAAAAGGTCTCGTTGTATACTTTGCGAATATGCGTCTAATTTCGTTTTACCGTTGTACGGTGGAAAATTATCACGAGGAAATGGGATACTTCGATATTTTCATAATCCAACGGACCACTGCACTCGGTGTTTCACGTTTTCTATTTTTGACGATTCGAATCGATGTAGAGATAATTTTACATTATTGCAGAGTTCTCCTTAGTACACTTTTCGATTTTATGCTTATGTTCTCGATAACTGGAAAATCTTAGTTGAAAATGAATAAACCTCCATTTTCCCAGCTGCGTAAATAATATTATGAAATTTTATTTTATATTTATAATACTAAACGAATTTATTATTTTAAACCATAAAAAAATTCGATCATACTACTAACATTTCTAATCCACATTGGCCACGCACTTAAGATCGAATGTAAAATAATTGCCTTTATCGTAATACAATTATTCCACGTATAAAAACATCGCGAACGTGATGATTCGTATACTTAAAGTATGCATGAGTTTATTTCTCAAGTATAAGCATAAGGAAAAATAGAATAAGGACACGTTATGATGTAGAACATTCTGTTCGACTGAATGTTGGGCTATATTAATTAACAAAACCGAATATTCAAACATTCTAGAAATTACGCGCTAGTTTCACGGTTAGAGAGAAACAAGATTTGTACAGAACAACACAATAAATTGGTGTCTCTTAATGGATACAACAGCAAAAATGAATAAAACCTTGTCAAGCATGAGCGATACGTAATTTCGTATGTCCGACGGCAGGTAATATCAGCCCACGAGTTATCGACAGATCCTAACAAGTCGCACTAGAAATATCGACGGTGGGTAACTTCAGTCGATACGTTATCTAATGATGGTAATTATCCACGACCGATAAGTTATCGACTGATGATAATTAACATCGACCAATAATTTCTAGACTGATGGTAACTAATTGAGCTTCATTCTCCTCGTAAACTTTAGTATTATTAATAACTTATAATTAATTAACTATTAGTAACTTATTGTAATTTTAATAATTTTAACACAATAGCAAAAAATATGTGATAGTCTTTACAAATATCGGCTACGGCTATGTGCAAATGTTTAAAGTTCATTAAATCGGAGAATATAAAAATATTATTCGAAAGTTATATATTATATAAAAGGTCCGAATGCATATTATTAGAAAATGTACTAGTTGTTTTTGTTCTTTTACTTATTACCTAAGCTCATATATGTTGATATTTTCATTTTATTAAAGCGATTCTAGCATATAAGCAACAGTTAAAGTTCATTATCATGAACAATTTGTAAAAATTATTAAATATTTTAAACCATTGAAAAGGTCGGATTACATACTTTTAGAAAATATATATATGATTAGTGATACCGGGATGTTCCAGTTAATAATCGAAAAATTCATGTAGATATATGCATTAAAACAGAGTTTATGCGTAGCTGCCGTATTTCAACGTTAATTATGTTGGACAATTTGTACTAATAATAATATATATGTCCATCATTTAAAAGAGCCGAATGCATATTGCCTTTAATTTGAATCTTTTCATCTTAGATCTAATAATTCGTTTAACATAAATGGATATTTAAATTTTCCAAAGTTTAAACGTTCATATCTCGGTAAGTATTCGTTCGAGAGAGACGAGACTTGTACAGAAATTTATAATGAATTATTGTCTTTTTATGGATACAATAAAAGATACATAAAATTTTATCAAATTTGAACGATGCGTAGTTTTGTACGTTTAACGTAGGAAAGATATTATTATTGATATTAGATATATATATATATATGTGTGTGTGTGTGTGTATGTATATTATATAATGTAAAATTGCGTCTTAAAAAGAATCATAATTTTACAATTCTTCGGATTAAAGGAAACGTACATATGAAATTGATATCTTAATTTGTATATGAATTGGTGGCGGCGGCATTCCTGTTCTTGTTTACTTTGAATACCCAGAAATAAAGTAAAACAACGCTTCTATTGTTCCTCCTTATACGCATGTACGTGCTTTTTATCCAGGATTAAATTTAAATTTTATTACTTATTACTGTCTGATTTTTTGTATTAAAACTATATTACTTTTTATTAAGCGTAGTGGAAATAAGGATAAAATTAATTCGAATTATCGTTTTTCCGTATACGATCTGATAAACAAATATGAGAAATGACTATGGAATAAACTTCATGTAATTATTGAATTAAACATTTTAACAATCTGTCTCTTTTTTAAGTTCGTTGGTACGAGAAGAACAAAAAATTGGTTTTATATATCGAAAGAGACAAATAATTAAATTCATAAAAGTTGGATGAATTATCGTGTCTCTCTAAAAGTGAGAAGAGTTATAGAAATTTGTTTTAACACTTATCCGTAGAAAATAAATAAAAGAAAATGCGTGATTTCTTTAATGTAAAAATACTGCTACTCGGGCATCCAGAACTTTTCGTTGATAACTTCTGACAAATATGAGAAAAAATTTACATAATTAAATATTAAACGAAAGGTTTTATTGCGTACTATAGGAATATATGTTTTATTTCATTTTATCATTGTACGATGAAACAATATTCAAGGAAATTTGGTAAGTCCTATGTTCTCAATATCCGACGGACCACTGCACACGGTATTTTATGTCGATTGTTTTCGACAATTTTAGAAAAATTATACATAATTTCATATCTTTAAAAAGGTCAAATTTATCAGAAACAAAAAACAAATAAGTCTCTAAGAAAGAGAGATAGTGAGTAGAGAGCATGTGAAGCCATCACGCGAGCGCAATAGAACAGTATTTGTCTTTTGTAATACAATTTGCAAAAAATATAAGAAAAATAAATGCCGCATTAAGTAATAAAGGTTTTGCAACGTAGCTGGAGTTAATTTTACTACGTTTTGTGATAATTTCAAAAAAAATCTCCAAATATTGAGTATTTTATTAAACACATTTAAATATCGTACGTTACATTTTAAATGTCCACATCAATTATTATCAAATCAATTTACTTTTTAATCGAATGATTTTTCGTTATATATATTATATATAGACTGCAAAAGTAATTTTAAGAGGGCTTTAGCGTGCTTCAATGTCTTCTCCGTAATTGTGCGAATTTTAATTTTAATAAATTATAATCTGCCACTTTGTATTAAACGTTTCAATAGAAATAACATAAATAAAGGAAGTACAGGGGTAAAAAATAATGTATTCTTTAAAGACGTGAGACAGCATGATCTTGTATATCGTAATGTTTTTTAATATTTTCAGATAATTGTTGAATATGTTCTCAAAGATGAAGTGCAGCTTTCACAACACCACACATAGTTACAGCTTTCCAATTCATATCTGAAAAATGAATGTTTTTGACGAAAATGAATTAAGTGTTTAAATGTATTTGTGTTAATGTTTCCGAAATATACATTGACTGTCGAATGATAATGAATATGAAATGAAATTGGTTACAACTTTTGCAATTGTATTAAATAAATGCTACATACGTTACAATGTTTTTCGAATTTTCTTTTATAATACTCATGAAATTCATTTTTAATAGAAATCGTATTTAAATTTTTTTAATAATAATTATAATATATATTTACTAATTATCGAATAAAATCGGTACATTTCAACCGACTATGAAAATCAAAAGATTTAAAATAATTATGTACCAATAAATTCTAGCCATTATTTCTAAGAATATTAATCAATTCAGTACTAGAATTTAAGCTATAATACAAATTGTTAATACATTTTTCAATTATGTTTATTAATCTAGAACTTGAATTTTTTCAAAAAATATACATTTTTTTATAATGTTCGCGCCTTAACCAGTAGGAGTTGCTCGTGTCAGTATTTCCCAAGTATATAGTTGATTTCGCGATACCACTGTACGGTGAAAAATGATTAAGAGTAAATGCATAATTTATTTGTTTTTTAAATCCGACGGACCTCCGCACGAAGTGTTTATAATGTAAAATTACGTCTTAAAAAGAATCATGTTTTTACAATTCTTCGGATTAAAGAAAACGTACATATGAAATCGATTTCTTAATTTGTATATGAATTCGTGGCGGCGACATTCCTGTTATTGTTTACTTTGAATACCGAGAAATAAAGTAATACAACGCTTCTAATGTTCCTCCCTGTACGCACGTACGTGCTTGTTATCCAGGATTAAAATTAAATTTTATTACTTATTACTGTCTGATTTTTTGTATTAAAACTATATTACTTTTTATTAAGCGTAGTGGAAATAAGGATCAAATTAATTCGAATTCTCGTTTTTCCGTATACGATCTGATAAACAAATATAAGAAATGACTATGGAATAAACTGCATGTAATTATTGAATTAAACATTTTAACAATTTGTCTCTTTTTAAAGAAACCAAATCGTTACAATTTCGCTGATACGAGAAGAACAAAAAACTGGTTTTATATATTGAAAGAAACAAATAATTAAACTTATAAAAAGGTCTTGGTACATACTTTGCCAATATGTAGTTTATTTCATTTTAGAATTGAAATCTAGAAATCAATTCATAGAAATTGTGTTATTTTTTCGTTTTTATAATTACACTTCTGCGTGTCGTATTTAGTATTTTTCGTTGTTATTTTCGACAATATTTTCATTGCAAAGACCTCATTTCATACTTGGGAAATATACAGTTTTCTTCATTTTATCATTGAACTGTAAGAAAAAATTATTAGAAAATACGTAAACTTTTTAATTCCGAAATCCGACGGACCTTTACACGAAGTGCCTCACGTTGATTATATTTAACAATTTGAATTAATTTTGTCATAATTATATATCATTCGCAAGGTCACGTTGCGCACTTTGCAAATATATAGTTTATTTAGTTTTACTGCTGTACGGTGACAAGTAATTACGAGAAACTGCATAATTTCATTGTTTTCTAATTCCGACGGACTTTGAAAAAGCTACTAGAGGATATACGTAGGTGTTGAACGTTCATTTTTTCGGATCATTTTTAACAATTATTACATCTTTATACATCATTCAAACGATTCGAATATGTAAAACGAGTATACATGATTATTTTTATACTTGATCCAATATATCGTTTAATAAAAGAGAATATTCAAATATTTAAAAATTTAAAAACCCAATCTTGATAAGTATTCTAGCGAGAGAAACGAATCTTGTGCAGAAATTCATAACGAATTATCGTTTCTTTATGGATACCATGAAAAATATATAAAATTTTATCAAGCGTGAAAGATACGTAGTTTAGTGCGTATAACATTGGAAAGATATTATTATTGGTATTACATATGTATATTACAAAATGTAAAATTACGTCTTAAAAAGAATCTTAATTTTACACTTTTAACGAGAGAAACGAATCTTGTGCAGAAATTCATAATGAATTAACGTCTCTTCATGAATGTAATGAAAAATATATAAAATTTTATTAAACGTGGAAGATACGTAGTTTAGTGCGTATAACATTAGAAAGATATTATTATTGATATTATATATCGATATATTATTATTTTTAAAGTTATTATATACGTATATAACAAAATGTAAAATTACGTCTTAAAAAGAATCTTAATTTTACACTTTTAGCCAGAAAAACGAATCTTGTGCAGAAATTCATAATGAATTATCGGTTCTTTATGGATACAATGAAAAATATATAAAATTTTATCAAGCATGAAAGATACATTGTTTAGTGCGTATAACATTAGAAAGATATTATTACTGGTATTACATATGTATATTACAAAATGTTTTTATTTTCTTAATATTTTTTTCTTATCTATATATATTTGTTTTATATTATTTTTTCCTTTATCATTTTTTTTTTTTTTTTTATTTTGTTTCTTTACCTTTTTTATTTTTTCTTTTCTTTTACTTTTTTTTTATTTTTTCTTTTTCTTTTCTTTTTATTTTTATTTTGTTTTTTATTTCTTTTTTATTTCTTTTTTTCTTTTCTTTTTTCTTTTTTTTTTTTTTATTTTTTATATTTATTCTCTTGATCTTTTAATTTTTTATTATATTTATCTTTATCTTATTTTTTTTTTATTATTTTGTATTTTTTATAATCTTTTTTTCTTATTTTTTATTTTTATTTTCTTTATTCTTTTTCTTTTTTTTTTTTTTTTTTTTTTTTTTTTTTTTATTTTTTTTTTTTTTTTTTTTTTTTTTTTTTTTTTTTTTTTTTTTTTTTTTTTTTTTTTTTTTTTTTTTTTTTTTTTTTTTTTTTTTTTTTTTTTTTTTTTTTTTTTTTTTTTTTTTTTTTTATTTTTTTTTTTTTTTTTTTTTTTTTTTTTGTTTTTTTTTTTTTTTTTTTATTTTTTTTTATTTATGTTATTTTTTCTATATTTAATTTTTTTTTTTTTTTTTATTTTTTTTTTTTTTTATTTTTTTTTTTTTTTTTTTTTTTTTATTTTTTTTATTTTTTTTTTTGTTTTATTTTTTTTATTTTTTTATTTTTTATTTTTTTATATTTTATTTTTTTTATTTTTTTTATTTTATTTTTTTTATTTATTTTTTATATTATTTCATTTTTATTCTTTTCTTTTATATTTCATAATTTTTTCATATTTTTTTGGTTATCGGGTTATTGGGTTATTGGGTTATTTGGGTTATTGGGTTATTGGGTTATTGGGTTATTGGGTTATTGGGTTATTGGGTTATTGGGTTATTGGGTTATTGGGTTATTGGGTTATTGGGTTATTGGGTTATTGGGTTATTGGGTTATTGGGTTATTGGGTTATTGGGTTATTGGGTTATTGGGTTATTGGGTTATTGGGTTATTGGGTTATTGGGTTATTGGGTTATTGGGTTATTGGGTTATTGGGTTGTTGGGTTATTGGGTTATTGGGTTATTGGGTTATTGGGTTATTGGGTTATTGGGTTATTGGGTTATTGGGTTATTGGGTTATTGGGTTATTGGGTTATTGGGTTATTGGGTTATTGGGTTATTGGGTTATTGGGTTATTGGGTTATTGGGTTATTGGGTTATTGGGTTATTGGGTTATTGGGTTATTGGGTTATTGGGTTATTGGGTTATTGGGTTATTGGGTTATTGGGTTATTGGGTTATTGGGTTATTGGGTTATTGGGTTATTGGGTTATTGGGTTATTGGGTTATTGGGTTATTGGGTTATTGGGTTATTGGGTTATTGGGTTATTGGTTATTGGGTTATTGGGTTATTGGGTTATTGGGTTATTGGGTTATTGGGTTATTGGGTTATTGGGTTATTGGGTTATTGGGTTATTGGGTTATTGGGTATTGGGTTATTGGGTTATGGTTTACTGGGTTATTGGGTTATTGGGTTATTGGGTTATTGGGTTATTGGGTTATGGGTTATTGGGTTATTGGGTTATTGGGTTATTGGGTTATTGGGTTATTGGGTTATTGGGTTATTGGTTATTGGGTTATTGGGTTATTGGTTATTGGGTTATTGGTTATTGGGTTATTGGGTTATTGGTTATGGGTTATTGGGTTATTGGGTTATTGGGTTATTGGGTTATTGGGTTATTGGGTTATTGGGTTATTGGGTTATTGGGTTATTGGGTATTGGGTTATTGGGTTATTGGGTTATTGGGTTATTGGGTTATTGGGTTATTGGGTTATTGGGTTATGGTTATTGGGTTATTGGGTTATTGGGTTATTGGGTATTGGGTTATTGGGTTATGGGTTATTGTGTATTGGTTATTGGGTTATTGGGTTATTGGGTTATTGGGTTATTGGGTTATTGGGTTATTGGGTTATTGGGTTATTGGGTTATTGGGTTATTGGGTTATTGGGTTATTGGGTTATTGGGTTATTGGGTTATTGGGTTATTGGGTTATTGGGTTATTGGGTTATTGGGTTATTGGGTTATTGGGTTATTGGGTTATTGGGTTATTGGGTTATTGGGTTATTGGGTTTTGGGTTCTTGGGGTTATTGGGTTTCTTGGGTTGGGTTTTTGGGTTGGGGTTCTTGGGATTGTTTATTGGGTTCTTGGGGGTTATTGGGTTTTTGGGTTTTGGGTTTTGGGTTTCTCTTGGGGTTATGGTTCTTGGGTTTTGGCGTATCTTGGGTCTGGGATTCGTGAGTTCTATGGTTCGGGTTGGGTCTTGGATTTTTGGTATCTAGATGGTCAGTTGGGTTCTGGTGGGTTCCTTGATGATGTCTTGGGTTTCTTGGGTTCATTGGTTCTTGGTTTCTTGGGTTCTGGTTTTGTTTTTTGGGTTTTTGGGTTTCTTGGGTTCTTTGTTCTTGTGTTTCTTGGGTTTTGGGTTTTTGTGTTGGTTGTTTGGTTTTTTGGGTTTTGGGTTTTTGGGTTTTTGGGTTTTGTTTTGGGTTATTGGGTTATTGGGTTATTGGGTTATTGGGTTATTGGGTTATTGGGTTATTGGGTTATTGGGTTATTGGGTTATTGGGTTATTGGGTTATTGGGTTATTGGGTTATTGGGTTATTGGGTTATTGGGTTATTGGGTTATTGGGTTATTGGGTTATTGGGTTATTGGGTTATTGGGTTATTGGGTTATTGGGTTATTGGGTTATTGGGTTATTGGGTTATTGGGTTATTGGGTTATTGGGTTATTGGGTTATTGGGTTATTGGGTTATTGGGTTATTGGGTTATTGGGTTATTGGGTTATTGGGTTATTGGGTTATTGGGTTATTGGGTTATTGGGTTATTGGGTTATTGGGTTATTGGGTTATTGGGTTATTGGGTTATTGGGTTATTGGGTTATTGGGTTATTGGGTTATTGGGTTATTGGGTTATTGGGTTATTGGGTTATTGGGTTATTGGGTTATTGGGTTATTGGGTTATTGGGTTATTGGGTTATTGGGTTATTGGGTTATTGGGTTATTGGGTTATTGGGTTATTGGGTTATTGGGTTATTGGGTTATTGGGTTATTGGGTTATTGGGTTATTGGGTTATTGGTTTATTGGGTTATTGGGTTATTGGGTTATTGGGTTATTGGGTTATTGGGTTATTGGGTTATTGGGATTCTTGGTGCTTCGGGTTTTATGGGGTCTTGGCGTTCTTGGGTTTCTATGGGTATGTAAAGGGTTCGTGGGTTCTTCAAGAGGTTCTTTGAGGTTCTTGGGTTCATTGGGGTTTTGGGTTCTGGGGTTTTTCTTGGGTTCTTGGGGATTCGTGGGTATCGTGGGAATTCTTGGTGTCTCTGGGATTTCTATGGGTTCTTGGGTTCTTGGGTTCTGGGTTCTTGGGTTCCCTTGGGTTCTCCGGTGCCGTTTCTTGGGTTCTTGGGTTGTTGGTTCTTGGGCGTTTCTTGGGAGTCTTGAGAGTTCTGGGGATTCTATGAGGTGGTTGGGTTTCTTGGTTCTTGCGGTTCTTCGGTTCGTGGGTTATCTTGGGTTCTTGGGGTTCCTTGGTTCTTGAGGGTTCTTGGGTTCATAATGGGTTCTTGGGTCTTGGGATTCTGGGTTCTTGGTTTCCTTGGGTTTGCATATGGAGTTCCTATGGGTTCAATTGGGTATTCCTTGGAGTATCTGATGGGTTCTACTGGATCTATCTTGGTTCTTTGAGGTTCTTGGGTTTTTCTGGTTTCATTGGTTCTTGGGATTCGTGGGACTTTCACTTGGGGTTCTTGGGGATTCTTGGGTTTTGGGTTTCTTGGGTTCTTGGGTTCGTCGGGTTAATTGGGTTTCTTGGGTTCATTGGGTTCTTGCCGAAGTTTATCTTGGGTTCTTGAGGAATCTTAGGGGCTTCTATGGAGTTCGGGAGTTATTGGAGGTCG
>JACCHZ010000029.1:0-47462 GCA_018907045.1 Wiebesia pumilae
CAGCGCACTTATTGTTAATAAAGTGTTTGAATTTGATATACTTTAATTTCTTATGTAAATTATACGTATTTATTAGATATTATTAGCTATACATTTGATAGTTTTCAACAATATTTTTCAAGGTTAGTGATAATTTGACATGATTTCGTGGATTTTATTAAATTATATTGTTCTAGGGCATATTATTATTTTACATATGGAGGAATTAAACATTATAATCAATAAAAGGAGGAAATTCGACAATCTGTAAAGGATATATGATTTCCTTTTATGTAGTTAATAATAACTCTAAATTAATATAAACTCAACTTTATTGTCAAGGAGTTGTATATAACTTGAATTTATTTATTAACTTTTAGGATATGTTACATTTGAGTTGTTAATATTAGATATACAGTTTAAAATAATTCAAATTTAGAGTTAAGTAATAGTTCAAATTTGATATTCTTTATTTTCTTATGTGAATTATATGCGTTTATTTGATATTAATAGCTATACATTGATAGTTTTTAACAATATTTTTCAAGGTTATTGAAAATTCGAATTTGTTTAGTGGATCTTAATAAATTATATTGTTGTAGGGCATATTATTATTATACATTTGGAGCAATTTAAAATTATAATCAATAAAAAAGAGGAAATTCCACATTCTGTGTTGAATTTTATGATTTGCTTATTCTGTAGTAAATATTAACACTAAATTAATATAAATTCTTCTTTATTATCATGGAATTGTATATACTTTGAATTTATTCATTAACTCTTGATTTGTTACTTTTCAATTGTTAATATTAGCTTTAGATTTAAAAATAATTCAATTTTATTATTAAGAAATAGATTAAATTTGTTATTCATTATTTTCTATTGTGAATTATATGCATTTATTTGATATTATTAGCAATATATTAGATAGTTTTATACAATATTTTTCAAGGTTAGTGAAAATTCGAATTGGTTTAGTGGATTTTAATAAATTATATTGATCTAGGGCATATTATTATTATAAATTTGGATCAATTTAACATTATATTCAATAAAAAGAGGAAATTAGATTTCTTGTTGGATTTTATGATTTGCTTTTTCTGTAGTTAATATTAACACTAAATTAATATAAATTCACTTTGATTATCAAGGAATTGTATATAATTTGTATTTATTTATTTACTTTAAGATATGGTACATTTGTGTTGTTAATATTAGAGATACATTTTAAAATAATTTAACTATATGGTTAATAAATAGGTTAAATTTGATATTGTTAATTTTCTTATGTGAATTATATGCATTTATTTGATATTATTAGCCAAACATTTGATAGCTTTTAATAATATTTTTCAAGGTTAGTGACAATTTCACATGAATTCGTGGATTTTATTAAATTATACTGTTTTGGGGCATGTTATTATTAAACATTTGGTAAAATTTAACATTATAATCAATAAAAAGAGGAAATTCGATATTCTGTGTTGGATTTTATGATTTGCTTTTTCTGTATTTAAAATTAACAACAAATTAATATCAATTCAACTTTATTATCAAGGAATTGTATATAATTTGAATATATATATTAGCTTTTATGATATGTTAGTTTTCAGTTGTTAATATTAGATATACATTTTAAAATAATTCAACTTTATAGTTTAACAAATAATTACAATTTGATATTCTTTATTTTCTATAGTGAATTATATGCATTTATTTATTATTATTAGTTATACATTTGACAGTAGTAAACAATATTTTTCAAGGTCAGAGAAAATTTGACATGATTTGGTGGATTTTATAAAATTATATTGTTTTAGGGCATATTATTATTATACATTTGGAGCACTTTAACATTATTATCATGAAAAAGAGGCAATTTGACATTCAGTCTTGGATATTATGATTTGCTTTTTCTGAAGTTAATACTAACACAACATTAATATAAATTTAACTTTATTATCAAGGAATTGTATATAATTTGAATTTATATATTAGTTTTTATGATATGTTAGTTTTCAGTTGTTAATATTAGATATACATTTTAAAATAATTCAACTTTATAGTTAACAAATAATTTCAAATTGATATTCTTTATTTTCTAATGTGAATTATATGCGTTTATTTGATATTATTAGCTATACATTTATAGTATTTATCAATATTTTCAAGGTCTGTAAAAATATGACATGATTTGGTGGATTTTATAAAATTATATTGTTGTAGGGCATATTATTATTAAACATTTGCAGCAATTTAACATTATAATCAATAAAAGCGGAAATTAGACATTCTGTTTGGATTTTATGATTTGGTTTTTGTGTAGTTAATATTAACATTAAATTAATATAAATGAACTCTATTAACAAGGAATTGTATATAATTGTATTATTTATTTAATTTTATGATATGGTACATTTGTGTTGTTAATATTAGATATACATTTTAAAATAATTCAACATTATAATTAAGAAATAGTTTAAATTTTATACTCTGTATTTGCTTATGTCAATTATATGCATTTAATTGATATTATTAGCTATACATTTCATAGTTTTTAACAATATTTTTCAAGGTTATTGAAAATTCGAATTGGTTTAGTGGATTTTAATAAATTATATTGTTCTAGGGCATATTATTATTAAACATTTGCAGCAATTTAACATTATAATCATTAAAAAGAGGAATTTAGACATTCTGTGTTGGATTTTATGAATTGCTTTTTCTGTAGTTAATATTAACTCTAAATGAATATAAATTCAACTTTATTAGCAAGGAATTGTATATAATTGAATTTATTATTTACTTTTATGATATGTTACTTTAAATTGTTTATATAAGCTTTAGATTTTAAGACAATTCAACTTTATAGTTAATAAAGAGTTTAAATTTGATATTCTTATATTCTTATTGAATTATATGCATTTATTTGATATTATTAGATCTACATTTCATAGTTTTTAACAATATTTTTCAAGGTTAGTGAAAATTTGACATGATTTCGTGGATTTCATTAAATTATACTGTTCTAGGGCATATTCTTATTTTACATTTGGTGCAATTTAAAATTATAATCAATAAAAAGAGGAAATTCGACATTCTTTGTAGGATTTTATGATTTGCTTTTTCTGTAGTTATTATTAACTCTAAATGAATATAAATTCAACTTTATTAGCATGGAATTGTATATACTTTAAATTCATTTTATAACTATTATGATTTATTTCTTTTTAGTTGTTAATATTAGCATTAGATTTTAAAACAATTCAACTTTATTGTTAATAAAGATTTTGAATTTGTTATTCTTTAATTTCTTATGTGAATTATACGCATTTATTTGATATTATTAGCTATACATTTGACAGTATTAAACAATACTTTTCAAGGTCAGTGAAAATTCGAATTGATTTAGTTGATTTTATTAATTTATATTGTTTTGGGGCATATTATTATTATACATTTGTAGCAATTTAACATTATAATCAATAAAAAGAGGAAATTGACATTCTGTGTTGGATTATGTGATTATCTTTTTCTGTAGTTAATATTAACACTGAATTAATGTAAATTCAACTTTATTATCAAGGAATAGTATATACTTTGAATTTATTTATTAACTCTTATGATTTGTTACTTTTCAGTTGCTCATTTAGCTTTAGATTTTAAAACAATTCAACTTTATAGTTAATATAGTGTTTAAATTTGATATTCTTTATATTCTTATGTGAATTATATGCATTTATTTGATATTATTAGCTCTACATTTCATAGTTTTCAACAATATTTTTCAAGG
Organism: Wiebesia pumilae; assembly: GCA_018907045.1. Classification (NCBI taxonomy): domain Eukaryota; kingdom Metazoa; phylum Arthropoda; class Insecta; order Hymenoptera; family Agaonidae; genus Wiebesia; species Wiebesia pumilae. The sequence goes on from JACCHZ010000029.1 coordinate 3,776, forward strand.
CTAGTGAAAATTTGACATGATTTCGTGGATTTTATTAAATTATACTGTTTTAGGGCTAATTATTATCTTACATTTGGAGCTATTTAACATTATTATCAATAAAAAGAGGCATTTTGACATTCTGTGTTCGATTTTATAATTTCTTTTTCTGTAGTTAATATTAACACTAAATTAATATAAATTCTTTATTAATATCGAGGAACTGTATATACTTTGAATTTATTATTAACTCTTATGATTTGTTACTTTTCGTTTGTTAATATTAGCTTTAGGTTTTAAAACAATTCAACTTATAGTTAATAAAGAGTTTAAATTTCATATTCTTTACTTTCTATTGTTAAATATATGCATTCATTTGATATTATAAGCTATACGTTTGATAGTTTTTATAAATACTTTTCAAGGTTAGTGAAAATTTGACATGATTTCGTGAATTTTGTTAAATTATACTGTTCTAGGGCATAATATTATTATACATTTTGAGCAATTTAATATTTTAATCATCAAAAGATGAAAATCGACATTCTGTGCGCAATTTTATGATTTGCTTTTTCTGTAGTTAATATTAACACTAAATTAATATAAAATCAACTTTATTATCAAGGAATTGTATATACTTTGAATTTATTCATTAACACTTATGATTTGTTAATTTTAAGTTGTTAATATTAGCTTTAGATTTTAAAATAATTCAACTTTATAGTTAAAAAATAGTTTAGATTTGATATTCCTATTTTCTTATGTGAATTATATGCATTTATTTGATATTATTAGCTAAACATTTGATAGCTTTTAACAATATTTTTCAAGGTTAGTGAAAATTTGACATGATTTCGTGGATTTTATTAAATTATATTGTTCTAGGGCATATTATTATTATACATTTGGTGCACCTTAACATTATTATCAGGAAAAAGAGGAAATTTGACATTCTGTGTTGGATATTATGATTTGCTTTTTCTGTAGTTAATATTAACACTAAATTAATATAAATTTATCTTTACTTTCAAGGAGTTGTATATAATTTGAAATTATTTATTAACTCTTATGATTTGTTACTTTTCAGTTGCTAATATTAGCTTTAGATTTTAAATTATTCAACTTTAAAGTTAAGAAATAGTATAAATTTTAAATTCTTTACTTTCTATTTGAATTATTAGAATTCTTTTGATATTACTAGCTATAAATTTGAGAATATTCAACAATAATTTTCAAGGTTAGTGAAAATTATACATGATTTTGTGGATTTTATTAAATTATATTGTTCTAGGGCATATTATTATTTTACATATGGAGCAATTAAAATTATAATCAATATAAAGAGGAAATTCAACATTCTGTGTAGGATTTTATGATTTGCTTTTTCTGTTGTTAGTATTAACACTAAATTAATATAAATTCAACTTTATTATCAAGGAATTGTATATACTTTGAATTTATATATTAACTCTTATGTTTTGTTACTTTTCAATTGCTAATATTAGCTTTAGATTTATAAATAATTCAACTTTATAGTTAAGAAATAGTATAAATTTTAAATTCTTTACTTTCTATTGTGAATTATTAGAATTCTTTTGATATTACTAGCTATAAATTAGAGAATATTCGAAAATAATTTTCAAGGTCAGTGTAAATTCAACTCGATTGACTTGATTTTATTAAATTGTATTGTTTTAGGGCATATTCTTATTATACATTTGAAGCCATTTAAAATGATAATCAAGAATATGAGAAAATTTGACATTCTGTATTGGATTTTATGGTTTGCGTTCTCTGTAGTTAATAATAACACTGAATTAATATAAATTCAACTTAATTATCAAGGAATTGCATATACTTTGAATTATTTTTTAACTTTTATGATTTGTTACTGTTCAGTTGTTAATATTAGATTTAGATTTTAAAACAATTCAACTTTATTGTTAATAAAGGGTTTAAATTTGATATTCTTTTTTTTCTAATGTCAAATATATGCATTTATTTTATATTATTAGCTATATATTTGATAGTTTTTAACAGTATTTTTCAAGGTTATTGAAAATTCGAATTGGTTTGTGGATTTTAATTAATTATATTGATCTAGGGCATATTATTATTATAAATTTGGAGCAATTTATCATTATAATCAAGAAAAAGCTGAAATTTGACATACTGTGTTGGATATTATGATTTGCTTTTTCTGTACTTAATATTAACACTAAATTAATATTAATTCAACTTTTTTATCAAGGAGTTGTATATAAATTGAATTTATTTATTAACTCTTATGATTTGTTAATTTTAGTTGCTAATATTAGCTTTAGATTTTAAAATAATTCAACTTTATAGTTAAGATATAGTATAGGTTTGATATCCTTTACTTTATAATGTGAATTATATGAATTCTTTTGATATTACTAGCTATAAATTAGAGAATATTCAACAATAATTTTCTACGTCAGTGTAAATTCGACTTGATTTACTTGATTTTATAAATTGTTATGTTTTAGGGCATATTCTTATTATACATTTGAATCCATTTAAATTGATAATCAAGAAAATGAGAAAATTTGACATTCTGTATTGGATTTTATGATTTGCGTTCTCTGTAGTTAATATTAACACTAAATTAATATAAATTAAACTTTATTATCAAGGAATTGTATATACTTTAAATTTATTTATTAACTCTTTAGATTTGTTACTTTTCAGTTGTTAATATTAGCTTTAGATTTTAAAATAATTCCACTTTATTGTTAATTAAGTGTTTAAATTTGATATTCTTTATTTTCTTATGTGAATTATATGCATATATTTGACATTATTAGATATACATTTGATAGTTTTTAACAATATTTTTCAAGGTTAGAGAAAATTCGAATTGATTTAGTTGATTTTAAAAAATTGTATTATTTTAGGGCTTATTATTATTATACATTTGGAGCAATTTAACATTATAATCAATAAAAAGAGGAAAATCGATATTCTTTATTGGATTTTATGATTTGCTCTTTCTGTAGTTAATATTAACACTAAATTAATATAAATTCAACTTTATTATCAAGGAATTGTATATACTTTGAATTTATTTAAAATCTCATATGATTTGTTACATTTCACTTGTTAATATTAAATTTAGATTTTAAAACAATTCAACTTTATAGTTAATAAAGTGTTTAAATTTGATAATCTCTAAATTCTTATGGGAATTATATGCATTTATTTGATAATATTAGCTCTACATTTCATAGTTTTTAACAATATTTTTCAAGGTTAGTGAAAATTATACATGATTTCGTGAATTTAATTAAATTATATTGTGCTAGGGCATATTATTATTTACATTTGGAGTAATTTAACATTATAATCAATAAAAAGTGGAAATTCGACATTCTGTGTAGGATTTTATGATTTGCTTTTTCTGTAGTTAACATTAACACTAAATTAATATAAATTCAACTTTATTATCAAGGAGTTGTATATACTTTAAATTTATTTGTTAACTCTTATGATTTGTTACATTTCGGTTGTAAATATTAGCTTTAGATTTTAAATCAATTCAACTTTATAGATAATAAAGTGTTTAAATTTGATATTCTTTATATTCTTACGTGAATTATATGCATTTATTTGATATTATTAGCAATAAATTACAGAGTATTCGACTATAATTTTCAAGGTAAATGAAAATTCAACTCGATTTACTTGATTTTATTAAATTGTATTGTTTTAGGGCATATTCTTATTATACGTTTGAAGCCATTTGAAATGATAATCAAAAAATGATAAATTTGACATTCTGTGTTGTATTTTATGATTTGCTTATTCTGTAGTTAATATGAACATTAAATTAAAATAAATTCAACTTTATTATCAAGGAATTGCATATATTTTGAATTTATTTAATAACTCTTATGATTTGTTACTTTTTAGTTGTTACTATTAGCTATAGATTTTAAAATAATTCCACTTTATTGTTAATAAAGTGTTTAAATTTGATATTATTTATATTCTTATGTGAATTATATGCATTTATTTGACATTATTAGCTCTATATTTCATAGTTTTTAACTATATTTTTCAAGGTTAGTGAAAATTTGACTTTATTTCGTGAATTTTATTAAATTATACTGTTCAAGGGCAAATTATTATTTTACATTTGGAGCAATTAACATTATTATCAAGAAAAAGAGGCACTTTGACATTCTGTGTTGGATTTTATGATTTGCTTTTTCTGTAGTTACATCAACACTAAATTAATATAAATTCAACTTTATTATCAAGGAGTTGTATATACTTTGAATTTATTTATTAACTCTTTGATTTGTTACTTTACTGTTGTTAATATTAGCTTTAGATTTTAAAATAATTCAAATTTATGGTTAAGAAACAGTTTAAATTTGATATTCTTTATATTCTTATGTGAATTATATGTATTCTATTGATATTATTAGCCATAAACTAGAGAGTATTCAACAATATTTTTCAATGTCATTGAGAATTCCAATCGATTTAGTTGATTTTATTAATTTGTATTGTTTTAGGTCTTATTATTATTATACATTTGGAGCAATTTAACATTATAATCAATATAAAGAGGAAATTCAACATTCTGTGTAGGATTTTATGATTTGCTTTTTCTGTTGTTAGTATTAACACTAAATTAATATAAATTCAACTTTATTATCAAGGAATTGTATATACTTTGAATTTATATATTAACTCTTATGTTTTGTTACTTTTCAATTGCTAATATTAGCTTTAGATTTTAAAATAATTCAACTTTATAGTTAAGATATAGTATAAGTTTGATATCCTTTACTTTATAATGTGAATTATATGAATTCTTTTGATATTACTAGCTATAAATTAGAGAATATTCAACAATAATTTTCTACGTCAGTGTAAATTCGACTTGATTTACTTGATTTTATAAATTGTTATGTTTTAGGGCATATTCTTATTATACATTTGAATCCATTTAAATTGATAATCAAGAAAATGAGAAAATTTGACATTCTGTATTGGATTTTATGATTTGCGTTCTCTGTAGTTAATATTAACACTAAATTAATATAAATTAAACTTTATTATCAAGGAATTGTATATACTTTAAATTTATTTATTAACTCTTTAGATTTGTTACTTTTCAGTTGTTAATATTAGCTTTAGATTTTAAAATAATTCAAATTTATGGTTAAGAAACAGTTTAAATTTGATATTCTTTATATTCTTATGTGAATTAAATGTATTCTATTGATATTATTAGCCATAAACTAGAGAGTATTCAACAATATTCTTCAATGTCATTGAGAATTCCAATCGATTTAGTTGATTTTATTAATTTGTATTGTTTTAGGTCTTATTATTATTATACATTTGGAGTAATTTAACATTATTATAAAGAAAAAGAGGCAATTTGACATACTGTGTTGGATTTTAAGATTTGCTATTTCTGTAGTTAATATTAACACTGAATTAAAGTAAATTCAACTTTATTATCAAGGAATTATTTATACTTTGAATTTATTTATTAACTTTTATGATTTGTTACATTACAGTTGTTAATATTAGCTTTAGATTTTAAAATCATTCAACTTTATTGTTAATACAGTGTTTAAATTTGATATTCATTATCTTCTTATGCGAATTATATGCATATATTTGACATTATTACATATGCATTTGATAGTATTTAACAATATTTTTAAAGGTTAGTGATAATTTGAATTGATTTAGTTGTTTTAAAAAATTGTATTGTTTTAGGTCTTATTATTATTATACATTTGGAGCAATTTAACATTATAATCAATAAAAAGAGGATAATAGATATTCTGTGTTGTATTATATGATTTGCTTTTTCTGTAGTTAATATTAAAACTAAATTAATATAAATTCAACTTTATTATCAAGGAATTGTATATACTTTAAATTTATTTATTAACTCATATGATTTGTTACTTTTCAGTTGTTAATATTAGCTTTAGATTTTAAAACAATTCAACTTTATTGTTAATAAAGGGTTTAAATTTGATATTCTTTATTTTCTTATGTTAAATATATGCATTCATTTGATATTATAAGCTATACGTTTGATAGTTTTTAACAATATTTTTCAAGGTTAGTGAAAATTTGACATTCGGTGTTGGATTTTATGATATGCTATTTAAGTACTTAATATTAACACTAAATTAATATAAATTCACCTTTATTATCAAGGAATTGTATATAGATTGAATTTATTTATTATCTCTTATGATTTGTTACATTTCAGTTTTTAATATTAGATTTAGATTTTAAAACAATCGAACTTTATTGTTAATAAAGTGTTTGAATTTGATATACTTTAATTTCTTATGTAAATTATACGTATTTATTAGATATTATTAGCTATACATTTGATAGTTTTCAACAATATTTTTCAAGGTTAGTGATAATTTGACATGATTTCGTGGATTTTATTAAATTATATTGTTCTAGGGCATATTATTATTTTACATATGGAGGAATTAAACATTATAATCAATAAAAGGAGGAAATTCGACAATCTGTAAAGGATTATATGATTACCTTTTTATGTAGTTAATAATAACTCTAAATTAATATAAACTCAACTTTATTGTCAAGGAGTTGTATATAACTTGAATTTATTTATTAACTTTTAGGATATGTTACATTTGAGTTGTTAATATTAGATATACAGTTTAAAATAATTCAAATTTAGAGTTAAGTAATAGTTCAAATTTGATATTCTTTATTTTCTTATGTGAATTATATGCATTTATTGATATTATTAGCTCTACATTTCATAGTTTTTAATAATATTTTTCAAGATGAGTGATAATTATACACGATTTCGTGGATTTTATTAAATTATATTGTTCAAGGGCATATTATTATTATACATTTGGAGCAATTTAAAATTATAATCAATAAAAAGAGGAAATTCCACATTCTGTGTTGAATTTTATGATTTGCTTATTCTGTAGTAAATATTAACACTAAATTAATATAAATTCTTCTTTATTATCATGGAATTGTATATACTTTGAATTTATTCATTAACTCTTTGATTTGTTACTTTTCAATTGTTAATATTAGCTTTAGATTTAAAAATAATTCAATTTTATTATTAAGAAATAGATTAAATTTGTTATTCATTATTTTCTATTGTGAATTATATGCATTTATTTGATATTATTAGCAATATATTAGATAGTTTTATACAATATTTTTCAAGGTTAGTGAAAATTCGAATTGGTTTAGTGGATTTTAATAAATTATATTGATCTAGGGCATATTATTATTATAAATTTGGATCAATTTAACATTATATTCAATAAAAAGAGGAAATTAGATTTTCTTTGTTGGATTTTATGATTTGCTTTTTCTGTAGTTAATATTAACACTAAATTAATATAAATTCACTTTGATTATCAAGGAATTGTATATAATTTGTATTTATTTATTTACTTTTAAGATATGGTACATTTGTGTTGTTAATATTAGAGATACATTTTAAAATAATTTAACTATATGGTTAATAAATAGGTTAAATTTGATATTGTTAATTTTCTTATGTGAATTATATGCATTTATTTGATATTATTAGCCAAACATTTGATAGCTTTTAATAATATTTTTCAAGGTTAGTGACAATTTCACATGAATTCGTGGATTTTATTAAATTATACTGTTTTGGGGCATGTTATTATTAAACATTTGGTAAAATTTAACATTATAATCAATAAAAAGAGGAAATTCGATATTCTGTGTTGGATTTTATGATTTGCTTTTTCTGTATTTAAAATTAACAACAAATTAATATCAATTCAACTTTATTATCAAGGAATTGTATATAATTTGAATATATATATTAGCTTTTATGATATGTTAGTTTTCAGTTGTTAATATTAGATATACATTTTAAAATAATTCAACTTTATAGTTAACAAATAATTACAATTTGATATTCTTTATTTTCTATAGTGAATTATATGCATTTATTTATTATTATTAGTTATACATTTGACAGTAGTAAACAATATTTTTCAAGGTCAGAGAAAATTTGACATGATTTGGTGGATTTTATAAAATTATATTGTTTTAGGGCATATTATTATTATACATTTGGAGCACTTTAACATTATTATCATGAAAAAGAGGCAATTTGACATTCAGTCTTGGATATTATGATTTGCTTTTTCTGAAGTTAATACTAACACAACATTAATATAAATTTAACTTTATTATCAAGGAATTGTATATAATTTGAATTTATATATTAGTTTTTATGATATGTTAGTTTTCAGTTGTTAATATTAGATATACATTTTAAAATAATTCAACTTTATAGTTAACAAATAATTTCAAATTGATATTCTTTATTTTCTAATGTGAATTATATGCGTTTATTTGATATTATTAGCTATACATTTGATAGTATTTATCAATATTTTTCAAGGTCTGTAAAAATATGACATGATTTGGTGGATTTTATAAAATTATATTGTTGTAGGGCATATTATTATTAAACATTTGCAGCAATTTAACATTATAATCAATAAAAAGCGGAAATTAGACATTCTGTTTGGATTTTATGATTTGGTTTTTGTGTAGTTAATATTAACATTAAATTAATATAAAATGAACTCTATTAACAAGGAATTGTATATAATTTGTATTTATTTATTTAATTTTATGATATGGTACATTTGTGTTGTTAATATTAGATATACATTTTAAAATAATTCAACATTATAATTAAGAAATAGTTTAAATTTTATACTCTGTATTTGCTTATGTCAATTATATGCATTTAATTGATATTATTAGCTATACATTTCATAGTTTTTAACAATATTTTTCAAGGTTATTGAAAATTCGAATTGGTTTAGTGGATTTTAATAAATTATATTGTTCTAGGGCATATTATTATTAAACATTTGCAGCAATTTAACATTATAATCATTAAAAAGAGGAATTTAGACATTCTGTGTTGGATTTTATGAATTGCTTTTTCTGTAGTTAATATTAACTCTAAATGAATATAAATTCAACTTTATTAGCAAGGAATTGTATATAATTTGAATTTATTTATTTACTTTTATGATATGTTACTTTTCAATTGTTTATATAAGCTTTAGATTTTAAAACAATTCAACTTTATAGTTAATAAAGAGTTTAAATTTGATATTCTTTATATTCTTATTGAATTATATGCATTTATTTGATATTATTAGATCTACATTTCATAGTTTTTAACAATATTTTTCAAGGTTAGTGAAAATTTGACATGATTTCGTGGATTTCATTAAATTATACTGTTCTAGGGCATATTCTTATTTTACATTTGGTGCAATTTAAAATTATAATCAATAAAAAGAGGAAATTCGACATTCTTTGTAGGATTTTATGATTTGCTTTTTCTGTAGTTATTATTAACTCTAAATGAATATAAATTCAACTTTATTAGCATGGAATTGTATATACTTTAAATTCATTTTATAACTATTATGATTTATTTCTTTTTAGTTGTTAATATTAGCATTAGATTTTAAAACAATTCAACTTTATTGTTAATAAAGATTTGAATTTGTTATTCTTTAATTTCTTATGTGAATTATACGCATTTATTTGATATTATTAGCTATACATTTGACAGTATTAAACAATACTTTTCAAGGTCAGTGAAAATTCGAATTGATTTAGTTGATTTTATTAATTTATATTGTTTTGGGGCATATTATTATTATACATTTGTAGCAATTTAACATTATAATCAATAAAAAGAGGAAATTGACATTCTGTGTTGGATTATGTGATTATCTTTTTCTGTAGTTAATATTAACACTGAATTAATGTAAATTCAACTTTATTATCAAGGAATAGTATATACTTTGAATTTATTTATTAACTCTTATGATTTGTTACTTTTCAGTTGCTCATTTAGCTTTAGATTTTAAAACAATTCAACTTTATAGTTAATATAGTGTTTAAATTTGATATTCTTTATATTCTTATGTGAATTATATGCATTTATTTGATATTATTAGCTCTACATTTCATAGTTTTCAACAATATTTTTCAAGGCTAGTGAAAATTTGACATGATTTCGTGGATTTTATTAAATTATACTGTTTTAGGGCTAATTATTATCTTACATTTGGAGCTATTTAACATTATTATCAATAAAAAGAGGCATTTTGACATTCTGTGTTCGATTTATAATTTCTTTTTCTGTAGTTAATATTAACACTAAATTAATATAAATTCTTTATTAATATCGAGGAACTGTATATACTTTGATTTATTTATTAACTCTTATGATTTGTTACTTTTCGTTTGTTAATATTAGCTTTAGGTTTTAAAACAATTCAACTTTATAGTTAATAAAGAGTTTAAATTTTCATATTCTTTACTTTCTATTGTTAAATATATGCATTCATTGATATTATAAGCTATACGTTTGATAGTTTTTAAAATACTTTCAAGGTTAGTGAAAATTTGACATGATTTCGTGAATTTTGTTAAATTATTACTGTTCTAGGGCATAATATTATTATACATTTTGAGCAATTTAATATTTTAATCATCAAAAAGATGAAAATCGACATTCTGTGCGCAATTTTATGATTTGCTTTTTCTGTATTTAATATTACACTAAATTAATATAAAATCAACTTTATTATCAAGGAATTGTATATACTTTGAATTTATTCATTAACACTTATGATTTGTTAATTTTAAGTTGTTAATATTAGCTTTAGATTTTAAAATAATTCAACTTTATAGTTAAAAAATAGTTTAGATTTGATATTCCTATTTTCTTATGTGAATTATATGCATTTATTTGATATTATTAGCTAAACATTTGATAGCTTTTAACAATATTTTCAAGGTTAGTGAAAATTTGACATGATTTCGTGGATTTTATTAAATTATATTGTTCTAGGGCATATTATTATTATACATTTGGTGCACCTTAACATTATTATCAGGAAAAAGAGGAAATTTGACATTCTGTGTTGGATATTATGATTTGCTTTTTCTGTAGTTAATATTAACACTAAATTAATATAAATTTATCTTTACTTTCAAGGAGTTGTATATAATTTGAAATTATTTATTAACTCTTATGATTTGTTACTTTTCAGTTGCTAATATTAGCTTTAGATTTTAAATTATTCAACTTTAAAGTTAAGAAATAGTATAAATTTAAATTCCTTTACTTTCTATTTGAATTATTAGAATTCTTTTGATATTACTAGCTATAAATTTGAGAATATTCAACAATAATTTTCAAGGTTAGTGAAAATTATACATGATTTTGTGGATTTTATTAATTATATTGTTCTAGGGCATATTATTATTTTACATATGGAGCAATTAAAATTATAATCAATATAAAGAGGAAATTCAACATTCTGTGTAGGATTTTATGATTTGCTTTTTCTGTTGTTAGTATTAACACTAAATTAATATAAATTCAACTTTATTATCAAGGAATTGTATATACTTTGAATTTATATATTAACTCTTATGTTTTGTTACTTTTCAATTGCTAATATTAGCTTTAGATTTATAAATAATTCAACTTTATAGTTAAGAAATAGTATAAATTTTAAATTCTTTACTTTCTATTGTGAATTATTAGAATTCTTTGATATTACTAGCTATAAATTAGAGAATATTCGAAAATAATTTTCAAGGTCAGTGTAAATTCAACTCGATTGACTTGATTTTATTAAATTGTATTGTTTTAGGGCATATTCTTATTATACATTTGAAGCCATTTAAAATGATAATCAAGAATATGAGAAAATTTGACATTCTGTATTGGATTTTATGGTTTGCGTTCTCTGTAGTTAATAATAACACTGAATTAATATAAATTCAACTTAATTATCAAGGAATTGCATATACTTTGAATTTATTTTTTAACTTTTATGATTTGTTACTGTTCAGTTGTTAATATTAGATTTAGATTTTAAAACAATTCAACTTTATTGTTAATAAAGGGTTTAAATTTGATATTCTTTTTTTTCTAATGTCAAATATATGCATTTATTTTATATTATTAGCTATATATTTGATAGTTTTTAACAGTATTTTTCAAGGTTATTGAAAATTCGAATTGGTTTGTGGATTTTAATTAATTATATTGATCTAGGGCATATTATTATTATAAATTTGGAGCAATTTATCATTATAATCAAGAAAAAGCTGAAATTTGACATACTGTGTTGGATATTATGATTTGCTTTTTCTGTACTTAATATTAACACTAAATTAATATTAATTCAACTTTTTTATCAAGGAGTTGTATATAAATTGAATTTATTTATTAACTCTTATGATTTGTTACTTTTTAGTTGCTAATATTAGCTTTAGATTTTAAAATAATTCAACTTTATAGTTAAGATATAGTATAAGTTTGATATCCTTTACTTTATAATGTGAATTATATGAATTCTTTTGATATTACTAGCTATAAATTAGAGAATATTCAACAATAATTTTCTACGTCAGTGTAAATTCGACTTGATTTACTTGATTTTATAAATTGTTATGTTTTAGGGCATATTCTTATTATACATTTGAATCCATTTAAATTGATAATCAAGAAAATGAGAAAATTTGACATTCTGTATTGGATTTTATGATTTGCGTTCTCTGTAGTTAATATTAACACTAAATTAATATAAATTAAACTTTATTATCAAGGAATTGTATATACTTTAAATTTTATTTATTAAACTCCTTTAAAATTTGTACTTTTCAGTGTTAATATTAGCTTAGATTTTAAAATAATTCCACTTTATTGTTAATTAAGTGTTATTAAATTTGATATCTTTATTTTCTTATGTGAATGATATGCATATATTTGACATTTAGTTAGATATACATTGATAGTTTTTAACAATATTTTTCAAGGTTAGAGAAGAATTCGAATTGATTAGTTGATTTTTAAAAAATTGTATTATTTTAGGCTTATTATATTATACATTGGAGCCAATTTAACATATAATCAATAAAAAGAGGAAAATCGATATATTCTTATGGATTTAATGATTTCTCTTCTGTAGTTAATATTAACACTAAATTAATATAATTCAACTTTATTATCAAGGAATTGTATATACTTTGAATTTATTTAAAATCTTCATATGATTTGTTACATTCACTTGTTAATATTAAATTTAGATTTTTAAAACAATTCAACTTTATAGTTAATAAAGTGTTTAAATTTGATAATCTCTAAATTCTTATGGGAATTATATGCATTTATTTGATAATATTAGCTCTACATTTCATAGTTTTTAACAATATTTTTCAAGGTTAGTGAAAATTATACATGATTTCGTGAATTTAATTAAATTATATTGTGCTAGGGCATATTATTATTTTACATTTGGAGTAATTTAACATTATAATCAATAAAAAGTGGAAATTCGACATTCTGTGTAGGATTTTATGATTTGCTTTTTCTGTAGTTAACATTAACACTAAATTAATATAAATTCAACTTTATTATCAAGGAGTTGTATATACTTTAAATTTATTTGTTAACTCTTATGATTTGTTACATTTCGGTTGTAAATATTAGCTTTAGATTTTAAATCAATTCAGCTTTATAGATAATAAAGTGTTTAAATTTGATATTCTTTATATTCTTACGTGAATTATATGCATTTATTTGATATTATTAGCAATAAATTACAGAGTATTCGACTATAATTTTCAAGGTAAATGAAAATTCAACTCGATTTACTTGATTTTATTAAATTGTATTGTTTTAGGGCATATTCTTATTATACGTTTGAAGCCATTTGAAATGATAATCAAAAAAATGATAAATTTGACATTCTGTGTTGTATTTTATGATTTGCTTATTCTGTAGTTAATATGAACATTAAATTAAAATAAATTCAACTTTATTATCAAGGAATTGCATATATTTTGAATTTATTTATTAACTCTTATGATTTGTTACTTTTTAGTTGTTACTATTAGCTATAGATTTTAAAATAATTCCACTTTATTGTTAATAAAGTGTTTAAATTTGATATTATTTATATTCTTATGTGAATTATATGCATTTATTTGACATTATTAGCTCTATATTTCATAGTTTTTAACTATATTTTTCAAGGTTAGTGAAAATTTGACTTTATTTCGTGAATTTTATTAAATTATACTGTTCAAGGGCAAATTATTATTTTACATTTGGAGCAATTTAACATTATTATCAAGAAAAAGAGGCACTTTGACATTCTGTGTTGGATTTTATGATTTGCTTTTCTGTAGTTAACATCAACACTAAATTAATATAAATTAAACTTATTATCAAGGAGTTGTATATACTTTGAATTATTTATTAACTCTTTGATTTGTTACTTTACTGTTGTTAATATTAGCTTTAGATTTTAAAATAATTCAAATTTATGGTTAAGAAACAGTTTAAATTTGATATTCTTTATATTCTTATGTGAATTATATGTATTCTATTGATATTATTAGCCATAAACTAGAGAGTATTCAACAATATTTTTTCAATGTCATTGAGAATTCCAATCGATTTAGTTGATTTTATTAATTTGTATTGTTTTAGGTCTTATTATTATTATACATTTGGAGCAATTTAACATTATAATCAATATAAGAGGAAATTCAACATTCTGTGTAGGATTTTATGATTTGCTTTTTCTGTTGTTAGTATTAACACTAAATTAATATAAATTCAACTTTATTATCAAGGAATTGTATATACTTTGAATTTATATATTAACTCTTATGTTTTGTTACTTTTCAATTGCTAATATTAGCTTTAGATTTTAAAATAATTCAACTTTATAGTTAAGATATAGTATAAGTTTGATATCCTTTACTTTATAATGTGAATTATATGAATTCTTTTGATATTACTAGCTATAAATTAGAGAATATTCAACAATAATTTTCTACGTCAGTGTAAATTCGACTTGATTTACTTGATTTTATAAATTGTTATGTTTTAGGGCATATTCTTATTATACATTTGAATCCATTTAAATTGATAATCAAGAAAATGAGAAAATTTGACATTCTGTATTGGATTTTATGATTTGCGTTCTCTGTAGTTAATATTAACACTAAATTAATATAAATTAAACTTTATTATCAAGGAATTGTATATACTTTAAATTTATTTATTAACTCTTTAGATTTGTTACTTTTCAGTTGTTAATATTAGCTTTAGATTTTAAAATAATTCAAATTTATGGTTAAGAAACAGTTTAAATTTGATATTCTTTATATTCTTATGTGAATTAAATGTATTCTATTGATATTATTAGCCATAAACTAGAGAGTATTCAACAATATTCTTCAATGTCATTGAGAATTCCAATCGATTTAGTTGATTTTATTAATTTGTATTGTTTTAGGTCTTATTATTATTATACATTTGGAGTAATTTAACATTATTATAAAGAAAAAGAGGCAATTTGACATACTGTGTTGGATTTTAAGATTTGCTATTTCTGTAGTTAATATTAACACTGAATTAAAGTAAATTCAACTTTATTATCAAGGAATTATTTATACTTTGAATTTATTTATTAACTTTTATGATTTGTTACATTACAGTTGTTAATATTAGCTTTAGATTTTAAAATCATTCAACTTTATTGTTAATACAGTGTTTAAATTTGATATTCATTATCTTCTTATGCGAATTATATGCATATATTTGACATTATTACATATGCATTTGATAGTATTTAACAATATTTTTAAAGGTTAGTGATAATTCGAATTGATTTAGTTGTTTTAAAAAATTGTATTGTTTTAGGTCTTATTATTATTATACATTTGGAGCAATTTAACATTATAATCAATAAAAAGAGGATAATAGATATTCTGTGTTGTATTATATGATTTGCTTTTTCTGTAGTTAATATTAAAACTAAATTAATATAAATTCAACTTTATTATCAAGGAATTGTATATACTTTAAATTTATTTATTAACTCATATGATTTGTTACTTTTCAGTTGTTAATATTAGCTTTAGATTTTAAAACAATTCAACTTTATTGTTAATAAAGGGTTTAAATTTGATATTCTTTATTTTCTTATGTTAAATATATGCATTCATTTGATATTATAAGCTATACGTTTGATAGTTTTTAACAATATTTTTCAAGGTTAGTGAAAATTTGACATTCGGTGTTGGATTTTATGATATGCTATTTAAGTACTTAATATTAACACTAAATTAATATAAATTCACCTTTATTATCAAGGAATTGTATATAGATTGAATTTATTTATTATCTCTTATGATTTGTTACATTTCAGTTTTTAATATTAGATTTAGATTTTAAAACAATCGAACTTTATTGTTAATAAAGTGTTTGAATTTGATATACTTTAATTTCTTATGTAAATTATACGTATTTATTAGATATTATTAGCTATACATTTGATAGTTTTCAACAATATTTTTCAAGGTTAGTGATAATTTGACATGATTTCGTGGATTTTATTAAATTATATTGTTCTAGGGCATATTATTATTTTACATATGGAGGAATTAAACATTATAATCAATAAAAGGAGGAAATTCGACAATCTGTAAAGGATTATATGATTACCTTTTTATGTAGTTAATAATAACTCTAAATTAATATAAACTCAACTTTATTGTCAAGGAGTTGTATATAACTTGAATTTATTTATTAACTTTTAGGATATGTTACATTTGAGTTGTTAATATTAGATATACAGTTTAAAATAATTCAAATTTAGAGTTAAGTAATAGTTCAAATTTGATATTCTTTATTTTCTTATGTGAATTATATGCATTTATTGATATTATTAGCTCTACATTTCATAGTTTTTAATAATATTTTTCAAGATGAGTGATAATTATACACGATTTCGTGGATTTTATTAAATTATATTGTTCAAGGGCATATTATTATTATACATTTGGAGCAATTTAAAATTATAATCAATAAAAAGAGGAAATTCCACATTCTGTGTTGAATTTTATGATTTGCTTATTCTGTAGTAAATATTAACACTAAATTAATATAAATTCTTCTTTATTATCATGGAATTGTATATACTTTGAATTTATTCATTAACTCTTTGATTTGTTACTTTTCAATTGTTAATATTAGCTTTAGATTTAAAAATAATTCAATTTTATTATTAAGAAATAGATTAAATTTGTTATTCATTATTTTCTATTGTGAATTATATGCATTTATTTGATATTATTAGCAATATATTAGATAGTTTTATACAATATTTTTCAAGGTTAGTGAAAATTCGAATTGGTTTAGTGGATTTTAATAAATTATATTGATCTAGGGCATATTATTATTATAAATTTGGAGCAATTTAGCATTATAATCAATAAAAAGTGTAAATTAGACATTTTGTGTTGGATTTTATGATTTGCATTTTCTGTAGTCAATATAAACTCTAAGTTAATATAAATTCAACTTTATTATCAAGGAATTGTATATAATTTTTATTTATTTATTTACTTTTATGATATGGTACATTTGTGTTGTTAATATTAGATATACATATTAAAATAATTCAACATTATAAATAAGAAATAGTTTAAATTTGTTATTCTTAATTTTCTTATGTGAATTATATGCATTTATTTGATATTATTAGCTATACATCTGATAGTTTTAAAGAATATTTTCCAAGGTTACTGAAAATTTGACATGATTTGGTGGATTCTATAAAATTATATTGTCTTGGGCATATTATTATTATACATTTGGAGCAACTTAACAATCTTATCAAGATAAAGAGTAAATTTGACATTCTCTGTTTGATATTATGATTTGCTTTTTCTGAAGTTAATATTAACACTAAATTTATATAAATTCAACTTTATCAGCAAGGAATTGTATATACATTCAATTCATTTATTAACTCTTATTATTTGTTACCATTCAGTTGTTAATATTAGCTTTAGATTTTAAAATAATTCAACTTTATAGTTAGGAAATAGCTTAAATTTGTTATTCTTTATTTCCCATTGTGAATTATATGCATTCATTTGATATAATTAGCTACAAATTAGAGAGTATTCAACAGTATTTTTCATGGTCAGTGAAAATTTGAATTGATTTGGTTGATTTTGTTAAATTGTCTTGTTTTAGTGCATATTATTATTATACATTTGGATCAATTTAACATTATATTCAATAAAAAGAGGAAATTAGATTTTCTTTGTTGGATTTTATGATTTGCTTTTTCTGTAGTTAATATTAACACTAAATTAATATAAATTCACTTTGATTATCAAGGAATTGTATATAATTTGTATTTATTTATTTACTTTTAAGATATGGTACATTTGTGTTGTTAATATTAGAGATACATTTTAAAATAATTTAACTATATGGTTAATAAATAGGTTAAATTTGATATTGTTAATTTTCTTATGTGAATTATATGCATTTATTTGATATTATTAGCCAAACATTTGATAGCTTTTAATAATATTTTTCAAGGTTAGTGACAATTTCACATGAATTCGTGGATTTTATTAAATTATACTGTTTTGGGGCATGTTATTATTAAACATTTGGTAAAATTTAACATTATAATCAATAAAAAGAGGAAATTCGATATTCTGTGTTGGATTTTATGATTTGCTTTTTCTGTATTTAAAATTAACAACAAATTAATATCAATTCAACTTTATTATCAAGGAATTGTATATAATTTGAATATATATATTAGCTTTTATGATATGTTAGTTTTCAGTTGTTAATATTAGATATACATTTTAAAATAATTCAACTTTATAGTTAACAAATAATTACAATTTGATATTCTTTATTTTCTATAGTGAATTATATGCATTTATTTATTATTATTAGTTATACATTTGACAGTAGTAAACAATATTTTTCAAGGTCAGAGAAAATTTGACATGATTTGGTGGATTTTATAAAATTATATTGTTTTAGGGCATATTATTATTATACATTTGGAGCACTTTAACATTATTATCATGAAAAAGAGGCAATTTGACATTCAGTCTTGGATATTATGATTTGCTTTTTCTGAAGTTAATACTAACACAACATTAATATAAATTTAACTTTATTATCAAGGAATTGTATATAATTTGAATTTATATATTAGTTTTTATGATATGTTAGTTTTCAGTTGTTAATATTAGATATACATTTTAAAATAATTCAACTTTATAGTTAACAAATAATTTCAAATTGATATTCTTTATTTTCTAATGTGAATTATATGCGTTTATTTGATATTATTAGCTATACATTTGATAGTATTTATCAATATTTTTCAAGGTCTGTAAAAATATGACATGATTTGGTGGATTTTATAAAATTATATTGTTGTAGGGCATATTATTATTAAACATTTGCAGCAATTTAACATTATAATCAATAAAAAGCGGAAATTAGACATTCTGTTTGGATTTTATGATTTGGTTTTTGTGTAGTTAATATTAACATTAAATTAATATAAAATAAACTCTATTAACAAGGAATTGTATATAATTTGTATTTATTTATTTAATTTTATGATATGGTACATTTGTGTTGTTAATATTAGATATACATTTTAAAATAATTCAACATTATAATTAAGAAATAGTTTAAATTTTATACTCTGTATTTGCTTATGTCAATTATATGCATTTAATTGATATTATTAGCTATACATTTCATAGTTTTTAACAATATTTTTCAAGGTTATTGAAAATTCGAATTGGTTTAGTGGATTTTAATAAATTATATTGTTCTAGGGCATATTATTATTAAACATTTGCAGCAATTTAACATTATAATCATTAAAAAGAGGAATTTAGACATTCTGTGTTGGATTTTATGAATTGCTTTTTCTGTAGTTAATATTAACTCTAAATGAATATAAATTCAACTTTATTAGCAAGGAATTGTATATAATTTGAATTTATTTATTTACTTTTATGATATGTTACTTTTCAATTGTTTATATAAGCTTTAGATTTTAAAACAATTCAACTTTATAGTTAATAAAGAGTTTAAATTTGATATTCTTTATATTCTTATTGAATTATATGCATTTATTTGATATTATTAGATCTACATTTCATAGTTTTTAACAATATTTTTCAAGGTTAGTGAAAATTTGACATGATTTCGTGGATTTCATTAAATTATACTGTTCTAGGGCATATTCTTATTTTACATTTGGTGCAATTTAAAATTATAATCAATAAAAAGAGGAAATTCGACATTCTTTGTAGGATTTTATGATTTGCTTTTTCTGTAGTTATTATTAACTCTAAATGAATATAAATTCAACTTTATTAGCATGGAATTGTATATACTTTAAATTCATTTTATAACTATTATGATTTATTTCTTTTCAGTTGTTAATATTAGCTTTAGATTTTAAAACAATTCAACTTTATTGTGAATAAAGAATTTGAATTTGTTATTCTTTAATTTCTTATGTGAATTATACGCATTTATTTGATATTATTAGCTATACATTTGACAGTATTAAACAATACTTTTAAAGGTCAGTGAAAATTCGAATTGATTTAGTTGATTTTATTTATTTATATTGTTTTGGGGCATATTATTATTATACATTTGTAGCAATTTAACATTATAATCAATAAAAAGAGGAAATTGACATTCTGTGTTGGATTATGTGATTATCTTTTTCTGTAGTTAATATTAACACTGAATTAATGTAAATTCAACTTTATTATCAAGGAATAGTATATACTTTGAATTTATTTATTAACTCTTATGATTTGTTACTTTTCAGTTGCTCATTTAGCTTTAGATTTTAAAACAATTCAACTTTATAGTTAATATAGTGTTTAAATTTGATATTCTTTATATTCTTATGTGAATTATATGCATTTATTTGATATTATTAGCTCTACATTTCATAGTTTTCAACAATATTTTTCAAGGCTAGTGAAAATTTGACATGATTTCGTGGATTTTATTAAATTATACTGTTTTAGGGCTAATTATTATCTTACATTTGGAGCTATTTAACATTATTATCAAGAAAAAGAGGCATTTTGACATTCTGTGTTCGATTTTATAATTTCTTTTTCTGTAGTTAATATTAACACTAAATTAATATAAATTCTTTATTAATATCGAGGAACTGTATATACTTTGAATTTATTTATTAACTCTTATGATTTGTTACTTTTCGTTTGTTAATATTAGCTTTAGGTTTTAAAACAATTCAACTTTATAGTTAATAAAGAGTTTAAATTTCATATTCTTTACTTTCTATTGTTAAATATATGCATTCATTTGATATTATAAGCTATACGTTTGATAGTTTTTAAAAATACTTTTCAAGGTTAGTGAAAATTTGACATGATTTCGTGAATTTTGTTAAATTATACTGTTCTAGGGCATAATATTATTATACATTTGGAGCAATTTAATATTTTAATCATCAAAAAGATGAAATTCGACATTCTGTGCGCAATTTTTGATTTGCTTTTTCTGTAGTTAATATTAACACTAAATTAATATAAAATCAACTTTATTATCAAGGAATTGTATATACTTTGAATTTATTCATTAACACTTATGATTTGTTAATTTTAAGTTGTTAATATTAGCTTCAGATTTTAAAACAATTTAACTTTATAGTTAAGAAATAGTTTAAATTTGATATTCTTTATTTTCTACTGTGAATTAAATGCATTTACCTGATATTAGTATCTATAAATTAGAGAGTAATCAACAATATTTTTCAATGTCAGTGAAAATTCGACTTGATTATGTTGATTTTATTAATTTGTATTGTTTTAGGTCTTATTATTTTTATACATTTGGAGCAATTTAACATTATTATCAAGAAAAAGAGGCAATTTGACATACTGTGTTGGATTTTAAGATTTGCTTTTTCTGTAGTTAATATTAACACTGAATTAATGTAAATTCAACTTTATTATCAAGGAATAGTATATACTTTGAATTTATTTATTAACTCTTATGATTTGTTACTTTTCAGTTGCTCATTTAGCTTTAGATTTTAAAACAATTCAACTTTATAGTTAATATAGTGTTTAAATTTGATATTCTTATATTCTTATGTGAATTATATGCATTTATTTGATATTATTAGCTCTACATTTCATAGTTTTTAACAATATTTTTCAAGGCTAGTGAAAATTTGACATGATTTCGTGGATTTTATTAAATTATACTGTTTTAGGGCTAATTATTATCTTACATTTGGAGCTATTTAACATTATTATCAAGAAAAAGAGGCATTTTGACATTCTGTGTTGGATTTTATAATTTCTTTTTCTGTAGTTAATATTAACACTGAATTAATATAAATTCATTATTAATATCGAGAAACTGTATATACTTTGAATTTATTTATTAACTCTTATGATTTGTTCCTTTTCAGTTGTTAATATTAGCTTTAGATTTTAAAATAATTCAACTTTATAGTTAAAAAATAGTTTAGATTTGATATCCTTTACTTTATAATGTGAACTATATGAATTCTTTTGATATTACTAGCTACAAATTAGAGAATATACAACAATAATTTTCAAGGTTAGTGAAAATTATACATGATTTTGTGGATTTTATTAAATTATATTGTTCTAGGGCATATTATTATTTTACATATGGAGCAATTAAAATTATAATCAATATAAAGAGGAAATTCAACATTCTGTGTAGGATTTTATGATTTGCTTTTTCTGTTGTTAGTATTAACACTAAATTAATATAAATTCAACTTTATTATCAAGGAATTGTATATACTTTGAATTTATATATTAACTCTTATGTTTTGTTACTTTTCAATTGCTAATATTAGCTTTAGATTTTAAAATAATTCAACTTTATAGTTAAGATATAGTATAAGTTTGATATCCTTTACTTTATAATGTGAATTATATGAATTCTTTTGATATTACTAGCTATAAATTAGAGAATATTCAACAATAATTTTCTACGTCAGTGTAAATTCGACTTGATTTACTTGATTTTATAAATTGTTATGTTTTAGGGCATATTCTTATTATACATTTGAATCCATTTAAATTGATAATCAAGAAAATGAGAAAATTTGACATTCTGTATTGGATTTTATGATTTGCGTTCTCTGTAGTTAATATTAACACTAAATTAATATAAATTAAACTTTATTATCAAGGAATTGTATATACTTTAAATTTATTTATTAACTCTTTAGATTTGTTACTTTTCAGTTGTTAATATTAGCTTTAGATTTTAAAATAATTCCACTTTATTGTTAATTAAGTGTTTAAATTTGATATTCTTTATTTTCTTATGTGAATTATATGCATATATTTGTCATTATTAGATATACATTTGATAGTTTTTAACAATATTTTTCAAGGTTAGAGAAAATTCGAATTGATTTAGTTGATTTTATTAATTTATATTGTTTTGGGGCATATTATTATTATACATTTGGATCAATTTAACATTATAATCAATAAAAAGAGGAAATTCGACATTTTGTGTTGGATTTTATGATTTCCTTTTTCGGTATTTAATGTTAACACTAAATTAATAGAAATTCAACTTTATTATCAAGGAGTTGTATATACTTTGAATTTATTTATTAACTCTTTGATTTGTTACTTTACAGTTGTTAATATTAGCTTCAGATATTAAAACAATTCAACTTTATAGTTAATAAAGTGTATAAATTTGATATTCTTTATATTCCTATGTGAATTATATGCATTTATTTGATAATATTAGCTCTACATTTCATAGTTTTTAACAATATTTTTCAAGGTTAGTGAAAATTATACATGATTTCGTGAATTTAATTAAATTATATTGTGCTAGGGCATATTATTATTTTACATTTGGAGTAATTTAACATTATAATCAATAAAAAGTGGAAATTCGACATTCTGTGTAGGATTTTATGATTTGCTTTTTCTGTAGTTAACATTAACACTAAATTAATATAAATTCAACTTTATTATCAAGGAGTTGTATATACTTTAAATTTATTTGTTAACTCTTATGATTTGTTACATTTCGGTTGTAAATATTAGCTTTAGATTTTAAATCAATTCAACTTTATAGATAATAAAGTGTTTAAATTTGATATTCTTTATATTCTTACGTGAATTATATGCATTTATTTGATATTATTAGCAATAAATTACAGAGTATTCGACTATAATTTTCAAGGTAAATGAAAATTCAACTCGATTTACTTGATTTTATTAAATTGTATTGTTTTAGGGCATATTCTTATTATACGTTTGAAGCCATTTGAAATGATAATCAAAAAAATGATAAATTTGACATTCTGTGTTGTATTTTATGATTTGCTTATTCTGTAGTTAATATGAACATTAAATTAAAATAAATTCAACTTTATTATCAAGGAATTGCATATATTTTGAATTTATTTATTAACTCTTATGATTTGTTACTTTTTAGTTGTTACTATTAGCTATAGATTTTAAAATAATTCCACTTTATTGTTAATAAAGTGTTTAAATTTGATATTCTTTATATTCTTATGTGAATTATATGCATTTATTTGACATTATTAGCTCTATATTTCATAGTTTTTAACTATATTTTTCAAGGTTAGTGAAAATTTGACTTGATTTCGTGAATTTTATTAAATTATACTGTTCAAGGGCAAATTATTATTTTACATTTGGAGCAATTTAACATTATTATCAAGAAAAAGAGGCACTTTGACATTCTGTGTTGGATTTTATGATTTGCTTTTTCTGTAGTTAACATTAACACTAAATTAATATAAATTCAACTTTATTATCAAGGAGTTGTATATACTTTGAATTTATTTATTAACTCTTTGATTTTTTACTTTACTGTTGTTAATATTAGCTTTAGATTTTAAAATAATTCAAATTTATGGTTAAGAAACAGTTTAAATTTGATATTCTTTATATTCTTATGTGAATTAAATGTATTCTATTGATATTATTAGCCATAAACTAGAGAGTATTCAACAATATTCTTCAATGTCATTGAGAATTCCAATCGATTTAGTTGATTTTATTAATTTGTATTGTTTTAGGTCTTATTATTATTATACATTTGGAGTAATTTAACATTATTATAAAGAAAAAGAGGCAATTTGACATACTGTGTTGGATTTTAAGATTTGCTATTTCTGTAGTTAATATTAACACTGAATTAAAGTAAATTCAACTTTATTATCAAGGAATTATTTATACTTTGAATTTATTTATTAACTTTTATGATTTGTTACATTACAGTTGTTAATATTAGCTTTAGATTTTAAAATCATTCAACTTTATTGTTAATTAAGTGTTTAAATTTGATATTCTTTATTTTCTTATGTGAATTATATGCATATATTTGTCATTATTAGATATACATTTGATAGTTTTTAACAATATTTTTCAAGGTTAGAGAAAATTCGAATTGATTTAGTTGATTTTATTAATTTATATTGTTTTGGGGCATATTATTATTATACATTTGGATCAATTTAACATTATAATCAATAAAAAGAGGAAATTCGACATTTTGTGTTGGATTTTATGATTTCCTTTTTCGGTATTTAATGTTAACACTAAATTAATAGAAATTCAACTTTATTATCAAGGAGTTGTATATACTTTGAATTTATTTATTAACTCTTTGATTTGTTACTTTACAGTTGTTAATATTAGCTTCAGATATTAAAACAATTCAACTTTATAGTTAATAAAGTGTATAAATTTGATATTCTTTATATTCCTATGTGAATTATATGCATCTATTTGATAATATTAGCTCTACATTTCATAGTTTTTAACAATATTTTTCAAGGTTAGTGAAAATTATACATGATTTCGTGAATTTAATTAAATTATATTGTGCTAGGGCATATTATTATTTTACATTTGGAGTAATTTAACATTATAATCAATAAAAAGTGGAAATTCGACATTCTGTGTAGGATTTTATGATTTGCTTTTTCTGTAGTTAACATTAACACTAAATTAATATAAATTCAACTTTATTATCAAGGAGTTGTATATACTTTAAATTTATTTGTTAACTCTTATGATTTGTTACATTTCGGTTGTAAATATTAGCTTAAGATTTTAAATCAATTCAACTTTATAGATAATAAAGTGTTTAAATTTGATATTCTTTATATTCTTACGTGAATTATATGCATTTATTTGATATTATTAGCCAAACATTTGATAGCTTTTAATAATATTTTTCAAGGTTAGTGACAATTTCACATGAATTCGTGGATTTTATTAAATTATACTGTTTTGGGGCATGTTATTATTAAACATTTGGTAAAATTTAACATTATAATCAATAAAAAGAGGAAATTCGATATTCTGTGTTGGATTTTATGATTTGCTTTTTCTGTATTTAAAATTAACAACAAATTAATATCAATTCAACTTTATTATCAAGGAATTGTATATAATTTAATATATATATTAGCTTTTATGATATGTTAGTTTTCAGTTGTTAATATTAGATATACATTTTAAAATAATTCAACTTTATAGTTAACAAATAATTACAATTTGATATTCTTTATTTTCTATAGTGAATTATATGCATTTATTTATTATTATTAGTTATACATTTGACAGTAGTAAACAATATTTTTCAAGGTCAGAGAAAATTTGACATGATTTGGTGGATTTTATAAAATTATATTGTTTTAGGGCATATTATTATTATACATTTGGAGCACTTTAACATTATTATCATGAAAAAGAGGCAATTTGACATTCAGTCTTGGATATTATGATTTGCTTTTTCTGAAGTTAATACTAACACAACATTAATATAAATTTAACTTTATTATCAAGGAATTGTATATAATTTGAATTTATATATTAGTTTTTATGATATGTTAGTTTTCAGTTGTTAATATTAGATATACATTTTAAAATAATTCAACTTTATAGTTAACAAATAATTTCAAATTGATATTCTTTATTTTCTAATGTGAATTATATGCGTTTATTTGATATTATTAGCTATACATTTGATAGTATTTATCAATATTTTTCAAGGTCTGTAAAAATATGACATGATTTGGTGGATTTTATAAAATTATATTGTTGTAGGGCATATTATTATTAAACATTTGCAGCAATTTAACATTATAATCAATAAAAAGCGGAAATTAGACATTCTGTTTGGATTTTATGATTTGGTTTTTGTGTAGTTAATATTAACATTAAATTAATATAAAATGAACTCTATTAACAAGGAATTGTATATAATTTGTATTTATTTATTTAATTTTATGATATGGTACATTTGTGTTGTTAATATTAGATATACATTTTAAAATAATTCAACATTATAATTAAGAAATAGTTTAAATTTTATACTCTGTATTTGCTTATGTCAATTATATGCATTTAATTGATATTATTAGCTATACATTTCATAGTTTTTAACAATATTTTTCAAGGTTATTGAAAATTCGAATTGGTTTAGTGGATTTTAATAAATTATATTGTTCTAGGGCATATTATTATTAAACATTTGCAGCAATTTAACATTATAATCATTAAAAAGAGGAATTTAGACATTCTGTGTTGGATTTTATGAATTGCTTTTTCTGTAGTTAATATTAACTCTAAATGAATATAAATTCAACTTTATTAGCAAGGAATTGTATATAATTTGAATTTATTTATTTACTTTTATGATATGTTACTTTTCAATTGTTTATATAAGCTTTAGATTTTAAAACAATTCAACTTTATAGTTAATAAAGAGTTTAAATTTGATATTCTTTATATTCTTATTGAATTATATGCATTTATTTGATATTATTAGATCTACATTTCATAGTTTTAACAATATTTTTCAAGGTTAGTGAAAATTTGACATGATTTCGTGGATTTCATTAAATTATACTGTTCTAGGGCATATTCTTATTTACATTTGGTGCAATTAAAATTATAATCAATAAAAAGAGGAAATTCGACATTCTTGTAGGATTTTATGATTTGCTTTTCTGTAGTTATTATTAACTCTAAATGAATATAAATTCAACTTTATTAGCATGGAATTGTATATACTTTAAATTCATTTTATAACTATTATGATTTATTTCTTTTCAGTTGTTAATATTAGCTTTAGATTTTAAAACAATTCAACTTTATTGTGAATAAAGAATTTGAATTTGTTATTCTTTAATTTCTTATGTGAATTATACGCATTTATTTGATATTATTAGCTATACATTTGACAGTATTAAACAATACTTTTAAAGGTCAGTGAAAATTCGAATTGATTTAGTTGATTTTATTTATTTATATTGTTTTGGGGCATATTATTATTATACATTTGTAGCAATTTAACATTATAATCAATAAAAAGAGGAAATTGACATTCTGTGTTGGATTATGTGATTATCTTTTTCTGTAGTTAATATTAACACTAAATTAATATAAATTCTTTATTAATATCGAGGAACTGTATATACTTTGAATTTATTTATTAACTCTTATGATTTGTTACTTTTCGTTTGTTAATATTAGCTTTAGGTTTTAAAACAATTCAACTTTATAGTTAATAAAGAGTTTAAATTTCATATTCTTTACTTTCTATTGTTAAATATATGCATTCATTTGATATTATAAGCTATACGTTTGATAGTTTTTAAAAATACTTTTCAAGGTTAGTGAAAATTTGACATGATTTCGTGAATTTTGTTAAATTATACTGTTCTAGGGCATAATATTATTATACATTTGGAGCAATTTAATATTTTAATCATCAAAAAGATGAAATTCGACATTCTGTGCGCAATTTTTGATTTGCTTTTTCTGTAGTTAATATTAACACTAAATTAATATAAAATCAACTTTATTATCAAGGAATTGTATATACTTTGAATTTATTCATTAACACTTATGATTTGTTAATTTTAAGTTGTTAATATTAGCTTCAGATTTTAAAACAATTTAACTTTATAGTTAAGAAATAGTTTAAATTTGATATTCTTTATTTTCTACTGTGAATTAAATGCATTTACCTGATATTAGTATCTATAAATTAGAGAGTAATCAACAATATTTTTCAATGTCAGTGAAAATTCGACTTGATTATGTTGATTTTATTAAATTGTATTGTTTTAGGTCTTATTATTTTTATACATTTGGAGCAATTTAACATTATTATCAAGAAAAAGAGGCAATTTGACATACTGTGTTGGATTTTAAGATTTGCTTTTTCTGTAGTTAATATTAACACTGAATTAATGTAAATTCAACTTTATTATCAAGGAATAGTATATACTTTGAATTTATTTATTAACTCTTATGATTTGTTACTTTTCAGTTGCTCATTTAGCTTTAGATTTTAAAACAATTCAACTTTATAGTTAATATAGTGTTTAAATTTGATATTCTTATATTCTTATGTGAATTATATGCATTTATTTGATATTATTAGCTCTACATTTCATAGTTTTTAACAATATTTTTCAAGGCTAGTGAAAATTTGACATGATTTCGTGGATTTTATTAAATTATACTGTTTTAGGGCTAATTATTATCTTACATTTGGAGCTATTTAACATTATTATCAAGAAAAAGAGGCATTTTGACATTCTGTGTTGGATTTTATAATTTCTTTTTCTGTAGTTAATATTAACACTGAATTAATATAAATTCATTATTAATATCGAGAACTTTATATACTTTGAATTTATTTATTAACTCTTATGATTTGTTCCTTTTCAGTTGTTAATATTAGCTTTAGATTTTAAAATAATTCAACTTTATAGTTAAAAAATAGTTTAGATTTGATATTCCTATTTTCTTATGTGAATTATATGCATTTATTTGATATTATTAGCTAAACATTTGATAGCTTTTAACAATATTTTTCAAGGTTAGTGAAAATTTGACATGATTTCGTGGATTTTATTAAATTATATTGTTCTAGGGCATATTATTATTATACATTTGGTGCACCTTAACATTATTATCAGGAAAAAGAGGAAATTTGACATTCTGTGTTGGATATTATGATTTGCTTTTTCTGTAGTTAATATTAACACTAAATTAATATAAATTTATCTTTACTTTCAAGGAGTTGTATATAATTTGAAATTATTTATTAACTCTTATGATTTGTTACTTTTCAGTTGCTAATATTAGCTTTAGATTTTAAATTATTCATCTTTAAAGTTAAGAAATAGTATAAATTTTAAATTCTTTACTTTCTATTTGAATTATTAGAATTCTTTTGATATTACTAGCTATAAATTTGAGAATATTCAACAATAATTTTCAAGGTTAGTGAAAATTATACATGATTTTGTGGATTTTATTAAATTATATTGTTCTAGGGCATATTATTATTTTACATATGGAGCAATTAAAATTATAATCAATATAAAGAGGAAATTCAACATTCTGTGTAGGATTTTATGATTTGCTTTTTCTGTTGTTAGTATTAACACTAAATTAATATAAATTCAACTTTATTATCAAGGAATTGTATATACTTTGAATTTATATATTAACTCTTATGTTTTGTTACTTTTCAATTGCTAATATTAGCTTTAGATTTATAAATAATTCAACTTTATAGTTAAGAAATAGTATAAATTTTAAATTCTTTACTTTCTATTGTGAATTATTAGAATTCTTTTGATATTACTAGCTATAAATTAGAGAATATTCGAAAATAATTTTCAAGGTCAGTGTAAATTCAACTCGATTGACTTGATTTTATTAAATTGTATTGTTTTAGGGCATATTCTTATTATACATTTGAAGCCATTTAAAATGATAATCAAGAATATGAGAAAATTTGACATTCTGTATTGGATTTTATGGTTTGCGTTCTCTGTAGTTAATAATAACACTGAATTAATATAAATTCAACTTAATTATCAAGTAATTGCATATACTTTGAATTTATTTTTAACTTTTATGATTTGTTACTGTTCAGTTGTTAATATTAGATTTAGATTTTAAAACAATTCAACTTTATTGTTAATAAAGGGTTTAAATTTGATATTCTTTTTTTTCTAATGTCAAATATATGCATTTATTTTATATTATTAGCTATATATTTGATAGTTTTTAACAGTATTTTTCAAGGTTATTGAAAATTCGAATTGGTTTGTGGATTTTAATTAATTATATTGATCTAGGGCATATTATTATTATAAATTTGGAGCAATTTATCATTATAATCAAGAAAAAGCTGAAATTTGACATACTGTGTTGGATATTATGATTTGCTTTTTCTGTACTTAATATTAACACTAAATTAATATTATTCAACTTTTTTATCAAGGAGTTGTATATAAATTGAATTTATTTATTAACTCTTATGATTTGTTACTTTTTAGTTGCTAATATTAGCTTTAGATTTTAAAATAATTCAACTTTATAGTTAAGATATAGTATAAGTTTGATATCCTTTACTTTATAATGTGAATTATATGAATTCTTTGATATTACTAGCTATAAATTAGAGAATATTCAACAATAATTTTCTACGTCAGTGTAAATTCGACTTGATTTACTTGATTTTATAAATTGTTATGGTTTAGGGCATATTCTTATTATACATTTGAATCCATTTAAATTGATAATCAAGAAAATGAGAAAATTTGACATTCTGTATTGGATTTATGATTTGCGTTCTCTGTAGTTAATATTAACACTAAATTAATATAAATTAAACTTTATTATCAAGGAATTGTATATACTTTAAATTTATTTATTACTCTTTAAATTTGTTACTTTTCAGTTGTTAATATTAGCTTTAGATTTTAAAATAATTCCACTTTATTGTTAATTAAGTGTTTAAATTTGATATTCTTTATTTTCTTATGTGAATTATATGCATATATTTGACATTATTAGATATACATTTGATAGTTTTTAACAATATTTTTCAAGGTTAGAGAAAATTCGAATTGATTTAGTTGATTTTAAAAAATTGTATTATTTTAGGGCTTATTATTATTATACATTTGGAGCAATTTAACATTATAATCAATAAAAAGAGGAAAATCGATATTCTTTATTGGATTTTATGATTTGCTTTTTCTGTAGTTATTATTAACTCTAAATGAATATAAATTCAACTTTATTAGCATGGAATTGTATATACTTTAAATTCATTTTATAACTATTATGATTTATTTCTTTTTAGTTGTTAATATTAGCATTAGATTTTAAAACAATTCAACTTTATTGTTAATAAAGATTTTGAATTTGTTATTCTTTAATTTCTTATGTGAATTATACGCATTTATTTGATATTATTAGCTATACATTTGACAGTATTAAACAATACTTTTCAAGGTCAGTGAAAATTCGAATTGATTTAGTTGATTTTATTAATTTATATTGTTTTGGGGCATATTATTATTATACATTTGTAGCAATTTAACATTATAATCAATAAAAAGAGGAAATTGAGATTCTGTGTTGGATTATGTGATTATCTTTTTCTGTAGTTAATATTAACACTGAATTAATGTAAATTCAACTTTATTATCAAGGAATAGTATATACTTTGAATTTATTTATTAACTCTTATGATTTGTTACTTTTCAGTTGCTCATTTAGCTTTAGATTTTAAAACAATTCAACTTTATAGTTAATATAGTGTTTAAATTTGATATTCTTTATATTCTTATGTGAATTATATGCATTTATTTGATATTATTAGCTCTACATTTCATAGTTTTCAACAATATTTTTCAAGGCTAGTGAAAATTTGACATGATTTCGTGGATTTTATTAAATTATACTGTTTTAGGGCTAATTATTATCTTACATTTGGAGCTATTTAACATTATTATCAATAAAAAGAGGCATTTTGACATTCTGTGTTCGATTTTATAATTTCTTTTTCTGTAGTTAATATTAACACTAAATTAATATAAATTCTTTATTAATATCGAGGAACTGTATATACTTTGAATTTATTTATTAACTCTTATGATTTGTTACTTTTCGTTTGTTAATATTAGCTTTAGGTTTTAAAACAATTCAACTTTATAGTTAATAAAGAGTTTAAATTTCATATTCTTTACTTTCTATTGTTAAATATATGCATTCATTTGATATTATAAGCTATACGTTTGATAGTTTTTAAAAATACTTTTCAAGGTTAGTGAAAATTTGACATGATTTCGTGAATTTTGTTAAATTATACTGTTCTAGGGCATAATATTATTATACATTTTGAGCAATTTAATATTTTAATCATCAAAAAGATGAAAATCGACATTCTGTGCGCAATTTTATGATTTGCTTTTTCTGTAGTTAATATTAACACTAAATTAATATAAAATCAACTTTATTATCAAGGAATTGTATATACTTTGAATTTATTCATTAACACTTATGATTTGTTAATTTTAAGTTGTTAATATTAGCTTTAGATTTTAAAATAATTCAACTTTATAGTTAAAAAATAGTTTAGATTTGATATTCCTATTTTCTTATGTGAATTATATGCATTTATTTGATATTATTAGCTAAACATTTGATAGCTTTTAACAATATTTTTCAAGGTTAGTGAAAATTTGACATGATTTCGTGGATTTTATTAAATTATATTGTTCTAGGGCATATTATTATTATACATTTGGTGCACCTTAACATTATTATCAGGAAAAAGAGGAAATTTGACATTCTGTGTTGGATATTATGATTTGCTTTTTCTGTAGTTAATATTAACACTAAATTAATATAAATTTATCTTTACTTTCAAGGAGTTGTATATAATTTGAAATTATTTATTAACTCTTATGATTTGTTACTTTTCAGTTGCTAATATTAGCTTTAGATTTTAAATTATTCAACTTTAAAGTTAAGAAATAGTATAAATTTTAAATTCTTTACTTTCTATTTGAATTATTAGAATTCTTTTGATATTACTAGCTATAAATTTGAGAATATTCAACAATAATTTTCAAGGTTAGTGAAAATTATACATGATTTTGTGGATTTTATTAAATTATATTGTTCTAGGGCATATTATTATTTTACATATGGAGCAATTAAAATTATAATCAATATAAAGAGGAAATTCAACATTCTGTGTAGGATTTTATGATTTGCTTTTTCTGTTGTTAGTATTAACACTAAATTAATATAAATTCAACTTTATTATCAAGGAATTGTATATACTTTGAATTTATATATTAACTCTTATGTTTTGTTACTTTTCAATTGCTAATATTAGCTTTAGATTTATAAATAATTCAACTTTATAGTTAAGAAATAGTATAAATTTTAAATTCTTTACTTTCTATTGTGAATTATTAGAATTCTTTTGATATTACTAGCTATAAATTAGAGAATATTCGAAAATAATTTTCAAGGTCAGTGTAAATTCAACTCGATTGACTTGATTTTATTAAATTGTATTGTTTTAGGGCATATTCTTATTATACATTTGAAGCCATTTAAAATGATAATCAAGAATATGAGAAAATTTGACATTCTGTATTGGATTTTATGGTTTGCGTTCTCTGTAGTTAATAATAACACTCAATTAATATAAATTCAACTTAATTATCAAGGAATTGCATATACTTTGAATTTATTTTTTAACTTTTATGATTTGTTACTGTTCAGTTGTTAATATTAGATTTAGATTTTAAAACAATTCAACTTTATTGTTAATAAAGGGTTTAAATTTGATATTCTTTTTTTTCTAATGTCAAATATATGCATTTATTTTATATTATTAGCTATATATTTGATAGTTTTTAACAGTATTTTTCAAGGTTATTGAAAATTCGAATTGGTTTGTGGATTTTAATTAATTATATTGATCTAGGGCATATTATTATTATAAATTTGGAGCAATTTATCATTATAATCAAGAAAAAGCTGAAATTTGACATACTGTGTTGGATATTATGATTTGCTTTTTCTGTACTTAATATTAACACTAAATTAATATTAATTCAACTTTTTTATCAAGGAGTTGTATATAAATTGAATTTATTTATTAACTCTTATGATTTGTTACTTTTTAGTTGCTAATATTAGCTTTAGATTTTAAAATAATTCAACTTTATAGTTAAGATATAGTATAAGTTTGATATCCTTTACTTTATAATGTGAATTATATGAATTCTTTTGATATTACTAGCTATAAATTAGAGAATATTCAACAATAATTTTCTACGTCAGTGTAAATTCGACTTGATTTACTTGATTTTATAAATTGTTATGTTTTAGGGCATATTCTTATTATACATTTGAATCCATTTAAATTGATAATCAAGAAAATGAGAAAATTTGACATTCTGTATTGGATTTTATGATTTGCGTTCTCTGTAGTTAATATTAACACTAAATTAATATAAATTAAACTTTATTATCAAGGAATTGTATATACTTTAAATTTATTTATTAACTCTTTAGATTTGTTACTTTTCAGTTGTTAATATTAGCTTTAGATTTTAAAATAATTCCACTTTATTGTTAATTAAGTGTTTAAATTTGATATTCTTTATTTTCTTATGTGAATTATATGCATATATTTGACATTATTAGATATACATTTGATAGTTTTTAACAATATTTTTCAAGGTTAGAGAAAATTCGAATTGATTTAGTTGATTTTAAAAAATTGTATTATTTTAGGGCTTATTATTATTATACATTTGGAGCAATTTAACATTATAATCAATAAAAAGAGGAAAATCGATATTCTTTATTGGATTTTATGATTTGCTCTTTCTGTAGTTAATATTAACACTAAATTAATATAAATTCAACTTTATTATCAAGGAATTGTATATACTTTGAATTTATTTAAAATCTCATATGATTTGTTACATTTCACTTGTTAATATTAAATTTAGATTTTAAAACAATTCAACTTTATAGTTAATAAAGTGTTTAAATTTGATAATCTCTAAATTCTTATGGGAATTATATGCATTTATTTGATATTATTAGCTCTACATTTCATAGTTTTTAACAATATTTTTCAAGGTTATTGAAAATTTGAATTGGTTTAGTGGATTTTAATAAATTATATTGTTCTAGGGCATATTATTATTAAACATTTGCAGCAATTTAACATTATAATCATTAAAAAGAGGAATTTAGGCATTCTGTGTTGGATTTTATGAATTGCTTTTTCTGTAGTTAATATTAACTCTAAATGAATATAAATTCAACTTTATTAGCAAGGAATTGTATATAATTTGAATTTATTTATTTACTTTTATGATATGTTACTTTTCAATTGTTTATATAAGCTTTAGATTTTAAAACAATTCAACTTTATAGTTAATAAAGAGTTTAAATTTGATATTCTTTATATTCTTATTGAATTATATGCATTTATTTGATATTATTAGATCTACATTTCATAGTTTTTAACAATATTTTTCAAGGTTAGTGAAAATTTGACATGATTTCGTGGATTTCATTAAATTATACTGTTCTAGGGCATATTCTTATTTTACATTTGGTGCAATTTAAAATTATAATCAATAAAAAGAGGAAATTCGACATTCTTTGTAGGATTTTATGATTTGCTTTTTCTGTAGTTATTATTAACTCTAAATGAATATAAATTCAACTTTATTAGCATGGAATTGTATATACTTTAAATTCATTTTATAACTATTATGATTTATTTCTTTTAGTTGTTAATATTAGCATTAGATTTTAAAACAATTCAACTTTATTGTTAATAAAGATTTTGAATTTGTTATTCTTTAATTTCTTATGTGAATTATACGCATTTATTTGATATTATTAGCTATACATTTGACAGTATTAAACAATACTTTTCAAGGTCAGTGAAAATTCGAATTGATTTAGTTGATTTTATTAATTTATATTGTTTTGGGGCATATTATTATTATACATTTGTAGCAATTTAACATTATAATCAATAAAAAGAGGAAATTGACATTCTGTGTTGGATTATGTGATTATCTTTTTCTGTAGTTAATATTAACACTGAATTAATGTAAATTCAACTTTATTATCAAGGAATAGTATATACTTTGAATTTATTTATTAACTCTTATGATTTGTTACTTTTCAGTTGCTCATTTAGCTTTAGATTTTAAAACAATTCAACTTTATAGTTAATATAGTGTTTAAATTTGATATTCTTTATATTCTTATGTGAATTATATGCATTTATTTGATATTATTAGCTCTACATTTCATAGTTTTCAACAATATTTTTCAAGGCTAGTGAAAATTTGACATGATTTCGTGGATTTTATTAAATTATACTGTTTTAGGGCTAATTATTATCTTACATTTGGAGCTATTTAACATTATTATCAATAAAAAGAGGCATTTTGACATTCTGTGTTCGATTTTATAATTTCTTTTTCTGTAGTTAATATTAACACTAAATTAATATAAATTCTTTATTAATATCGAGGAACTGTATATACTTTGAATTTATTTATTAACTCTTATGATTTGTTACTTTTCGTTTGTTAATATTAGCTTTAGGTTTTAAAACAATTCAACTTTATAGTTAATAAAGAGTTTAAATTTCATATTCTTTACTTTCTATTGTTAAATATATGCATTCATTTGATATTATAAGCTATACGTTTGATAGTTTTTAAAAATACTTTTCAAGGTTAGTGAAAATTTGACATGATTTCGTGAATTTTGTTAAATTATACTGTTCTAGGGCATAATATTATTATACATTTTGAGCAATTTAATATTTTAATCATCAAAAAGATGAAAATCGACATTCTGTGCGCAATTTTATGATTTGCTTTTTCTGTAGTTAATATTAACACTAAATTAATATAAAATCAACTTTATTATCAAGGAATTGTATATACTTTGAATTTATTCATTAACACTTATGATTTGTTAATTTTAAGTTGTTAATATTAGCTTTAGATTTTAAAATAATTCAACTTTATAGTTAAAAAATAGTTTAGATTTGATATTCCTATTTTCTTATGTGAATTATATGCATTTATTTGATATTATTAGCTAAACATTTGATAGCTTTTAACAATATTTTTCAAGGTTAGTGAAAATTTGACATGATTTCGTGGATTTTATTAAATTATATTGTTCTAGGGCATATTATTATTATACATTTGGTGCACCTTAACATTATTATCAGGAAAAAGAGGAAATTTGACATTCTGTGTTGGATATTATGATTTGCTTTTTCTGTAGTTAATATTAACACTAAATTAATATAAATTTATCTTTACTTTCAAGGAGTTGTATATAATTTGAAATTATTTATTAACTCTTATGATTTGTTACTTTTCAGTTGCTAATATTAGCTTTAGATTTTAAATTATTCAACTTTAAAGTTAAGAAATAGTATAAATTTTAAATTCTTTCCTTTCTATTTGAATTATTAGAATTCTTTTGATATTACTAGCTATAAATTTGAGAATATTCAACAATAATTTTCAAGGTTAGTGAAAATTATACATGATTTTGTGGATTTTATTAAATTATATTGTTCTAGGGCATATTATTATTTTACATATGGAGCAATTAAAATTATAATCAATATAAAGAGGAAATTCAACATTCT
Organism: Wiebesia pumilae; assembly: GCA_018907045.1. Taxonomy (NCBI): domain Eukaryota; kingdom Metazoa; phylum Arthropoda; class Insecta; order Hymenoptera; family Agaonidae; genus Wiebesia; species Wiebesia pumilae. The sequence continues at coordinate 42,345 of JACCHZ010000029.1, forward strand.
GTGTAGGATTTTATGATTTGCTTTTTCTGTTGTTAGTATTAACACTAAATTAATATAAATTCAACTTTATTATCAAGGAATTGTATATACTTTGAATTTATATATTAACTCTTATGTTTTGTTACTTTTCAATTGCTAATATTAGCTTTAGATTTATAAATAATTCAACTTTATAGTTAAGAAATAGTATAAATTTTAAATTCTTTACTTTCTATTGTGAATTATTAGAATTCTTTTGATATTACTAGCTATAAATTAGAGAATATTCGAAAATAATTTTCAAGGTCAGTGTAAATTCAACTCGATTGACTTGATTTTATTAAATTGTATTGTTTTAGGGCATATTCTTATTATACATTTGAAGCCATTTAAAATGATAATCAAGAATATGAGAAAATTTGACATTCTGTATTGGATTTTATGGTTTGCGTTCTCTGTAGTTACTAATAACACTGAATTAATATAAATTCAACTTAATTATCAAGGAATTGCATATACTTTGAATTTATTTTTTAACTTTTATGATTTGTTACTGTTCAGTTGTTAATATTAGATTTAGATTTTAAAACAATTCAACTTTATTGTTAATAAAGGGTTTAAATTTGATATTCTTTTTTTTCTTATGTCAAATATATGCATTTATTTTATATTATTAGCTATATATTTGATAGTTTTTAACAGTATTTTTCAAGGTTATTGAAAATTCGAATTGGTTTGTGGATTTTAATTAATTATATTGATCTAGGGCATATTATTATTATAAATTTGGAGCAATTTATCATTATAATCAAGAAAAAGCTGAAATTTGACATACTGTGTTGGATATTATGATTTGCTTTTTCTGTACTTAATATTAACACTAAATTAATATTAATTCAACTTTTTTATCAAGGAGTTGTATATAAATTGAATTTATTTATTAACTCTTATGATTTGTTACTTTTCAGTTGCTAATATTAGCTTTAGATTTTAAAATAATTCAACTTTATAGTTAAGATATAGTATAAGTTTGATATCCTTTACTTTATAATGTGAATTATATGAATTCTTTTGATATTACTAGCTATAAATTAGAGAATATCAACAATAATTTTCTACGTCAGTGTAAATTCGACTTGATTTACTTGATTTTATAAATTGTTATGTTTTAGGGCATATTCTTATTATACGTTTGAAGCCATTTGAAATGATAATCAAAAAATGATAAATTTGACATTCTGTGTTGTATTTTATGATTTGCTTATTCTGTAGTTAATATGAACATTAAATTAAAATAAATTCAACTTTATTATCAAGGAATTGTATATACTTTAAATTTATTTATTAACTCTTTAGATTTGTTACTTTTCAGTTGTTAATATTAGCTTTAGATTTTAAAATAATTCCACTTTATTGTTAATTAAGTGTTTAAATTTGATATTATTTATATTCTTATGTGAATTATATGCATTTATTTGACATTATTAGCTCTATATTTCATAGTTTTAACTATATTTTTCAAGGTTAGTGAAAATTTGACTTTATTTCGTGAATTTTATTAAATTATACTGTTCAAGGGCAAATTATTATTTTACATTTGGAGCAATTTAACATTATTATCAAGAAAAAGAGGCACTTTGACATTCTGTGTTGGATTTTATGATTTGCTTTTTCTGTAGTTAACATCAACACTAAATTAATATAAATTCAACTTTATTATCAAGGAGTTGTATATACTTTGAATTTATTTATTAACTCTTTGATTTGTTACTTTACTGTTGTTAATATTAGCTTTAGATTTTAAAATAATTCAAATTTATGGTTAAGAAACAGTTTAAATTTGATATTCTTTATATTCTTATGTGAATTATATGTATTCTATTGATATTATTAGCCATAAACTAGAGAGTATTCAACAATATTTTTCAATGTCATTGAGAATTCCAATCGATTTAGTTGATTTTATTAATTTGTATTGTTTTAGGTCTTATTATTATTATACATTTGGAGCAATTTAACATTATAATCAATATAAAGAGGAAATTCAACATTCTGTGTAGGATTTTATGATTTGCTTTTTCTGTTGTTAGTATTAACACTAAATTAATATAAATTCAACTTTATTATCAAGGAATTGTATATACTTTGAATTTATATATTAACTCTTATGTTTTGTTACTTTTCAATTGCTAATATTAGCTTTAGATTTTAAAATAATTCAACTTTATAGTTAAGATATAGTATAAGTTTGATATCCTTTACTTTATAATGTGAATTATATGAATTCTTTTGATATACTAGCTATAAATTAGAGAATATTCAACAATAATTTTCTACGTCAGTGTAAATTCGACTTGATTTACTTGATTTTATAAATTGTTATGTTTTAGGGCATATTCTTATTATACATTTGAATCCATTTAAATTGATAATCAAGAAAATGAGAAAATTTGACATTCTGTATTGGATTTTATGATTTGCGTTCTCTGTAGTTAATATTAACACTAAATTAATATAAATTAAACTTTATTATCAAGGAATTGTATATACTTTAAATTTATTTATTAACTCTTTAGATTTGTTACTTTTCAGTTGTTAATATTAGCTTTAGATTTTAAAATAATTCAAATTTATGGTTAAGAAACAGTTTAAATTTGATATTCTTTAGATTCTTATGTGATTAAATGTATTCTATTGATATTATTAGCCATAAACTAGAGAGTATTCAACAATATTCTTCAATGTCATTGAGAATTCCAATCGATTTAGTTGATTTTTTAATTTGTATTGTTTTAGGTCTTATTATTATTATACATTTGGAGTAATTTAACATTATTATAAAGAAAAAGAGGCAATTTGACATACTGTGTTGGATTTTAAGATTTGCTATTTCTGTAGTTATATTAACACTGAATTAAAGTAAATTCAACTTTATTATCAAGGAATTATTTTATACTTTGAATTTATATTTATTACTTTTATGATTTGTTACATTACAGTTGTTAATATTAGCTTAGATTTTAAAATCATTCAACTTTATTGTTAATACAGTGTTTAAATTTGATATTCATTATCTTCTTATGCGATTAATATGCCATATATTTGACATTATTACATATGCATTTGATAGTATTTAACAATATTTTTAAAGGTTAGTGATAATTTGAATTGATTTAGTTGTTTTAAAAAATTGTATTGTTTAGGTCTTATTATTATTATACATTTGGAGCAATTTAACATTATAATCAATAAAAGAGGATAATAGATATTCTGTGTTGTATTATATGATTTGCTTTTTCTGTAGTTAATATTAAAACTAAATTAATATAAATTCAACTTTATTATCAAGGAATTGTATATACTTTAAATTTATTTATTAACTCATATGATTTGTTACTTTTCAGTGTTAATATTAGCTTTAGATTTTAAAACAATTCAACTTTATTGTTAATAAGGGTTTAAATTGATATTCTTATTTTCTTATGTTAAATATATGCATTCATTTGATATTATAAGCTATACGTTTGATAGTTTTTAACAATATTTTTCAAGGTTAGTGAAAATTTGACATTCGGTGTTGGATTTTATGATATGCTATTTAAGTACTTAATATTAACACTAAATTAATATAAATTCACCTTATTATCAAGGAATTGTATATAGATTGAATTTATTTATTATCTCTTATGATTTGTTACATTTCAGTTTTTAATATTAGATTTAGATTTAAAACAATCGAACTTTATTGTTAATAAAGTGTTTGAATTTGATATACTTTAATTTCTTATGTAAATTATACGTATTTATTAGATATTATTAGCTATACATTTGATAGTTTTCAACAATATTTTTCAAGGTTAGTGATAATTTGACCATGATTTCGTGGATTTTATTAAATTAATATTGTTTCTAGGGCATATTATTATTTTACATATGGAGGAATTAAACATTATAATCAATAAAAGGAGGAAATTCGACAATCTGTAAAGGATTATATGATTACCTTTTTATGTAGTTAATAATAACTCTAAATTAATATAAACTCAACTTTATTGTCAAGGAGTTGTATATAACTTGAATTTATTTATTAACTTTTAGGATATGTTACATTTGAGTTGTTAATATTAGATATACAGTTTAAAATAATTCAAATTTAGAGTTAAGTAATAGTTCAAATTTGATATTCTTTATTTTCTTATGTGAATTATATGCATTTATTGATATTATTAGCTCTACATTTCATAGTTTTTAATAATATTTTTCAAGATGAGTGATAATTATACACGATTTCGTGGATTTTATTAAATTATATTGTTCAAGGGCATATTATTATTATACATTTGGAGCAATTTAAAATTATAATCAATAAAAAGAGGAAATTCCACATTCTGTGTTGAATTTTATGATTTGCTTATTCTGTAGTAAATATTAACACTAAATTAATATAAATTCTTCTTTATTATCATGGAATTGTATATACTTTGAATTTATTCATTAACTCTTTGATTTGTTACTTTTCAATTGTTAATATTAGCTTTAGATTTAAAAATAATTCAATTTTATTATTAAGAAATAGATTAAATTTGTTATTCATTATTTTCTATTGTGAATTATATGCATTTATTTGATATTATTAGCAATATATTAGATAGTTTTATACAATATTTTTCAAGGTTAGTGAAAATTCGAATTGGTTTAGTGGATTTTAATAAATTATATTGATCTAGGGCATATTATTATTATAAATTTGGATCAATTTAACATTATATTCAATAAAAAGAGGAAATTAGATTTTCTTTGTTGGATTTTATGATTTGCTTTTTCTGTAGTTAATATTAACACTAAATTAATATAAATTCACTTTGATTATCAAGGAATTGTATATAATTTGTATTTATTTATTTACTTTTAAGATATGGTACATTTGTGTTGTTAATATTAGAGATACATTTTAAAATAATTTAACTATATGGTTAATAAATAGGTTAAATTTGATATTGTTAATTTTCTTATGTGAATTATATGCATTTATTTGATATTATTAGCCAAACATTTGATAGCTTTTAATAATATTTTTCAAGGTTAGTGACAATTTCACATGAATTCGTGGATTTTATTAAATTATACTGTTTTGGGGCA